>CAWUFW010023235.1:0-79376 GCA_963921515.1 Calotriton arnoldi | reverse complement strand
CTCAGCAACAAGAACAGGTACAGACCACAATGTGGATTAAAGATGCTGTGCTTTTTATTGCCTAATTAGTGCATATTAAAAAATAACATAGCGAGTGCTCAGCCTGACGCGTTTCGACCGCGTTGCTGCGGTCTTGATCACATGACGCGCTTGACCAAATAGACTCTTTAAATAGTGCAGTAACCAATAGGATTTGCAATACCATCATTATTGACCAACAATAAACATAAAAGAAATATTTAAGGGCATTAAATTGTCTTATGTAATATATAAATACATAGTCACCTCAGAGGTCACCAGTTATTGGCAACAAATACTCTAAATAGCATAATTCTTTTGCCAACTTAATCCTCTTTAAACCTCTTTAAAGCAATATCACTGATACCTCACAGTACTTTCTAAGTGATCACATATATCCTGGTGCAATGGTGGTCAATTATAATGCCTAAAAACATTCAATTTGCTTACGCTAAAAAGTGCCAAATAGTGCTTAATTGTGCAACCTATATCCATAATACTTATACAATTGTGTCTTTTAAAATGGCCTAAACCCATGCCCAATTCATAACTAGATAAAGTACAAGTGCATTTTTAACCTATACATTCAACAAATTAAATATTGATTTCATGTTTTTCAAGAGGGCCATATAATCCACATAAAGTGCAAGTGCACTATCACTTTCCATGTAAATGCAAACACCCACAGAGGAATCATCATTAAGTTGTGCATTGACATTTCAGTACAGTACTAGCTATTCAGCAGGAAAGACAGTTCTCTAACTCATCATAAAACCAGCTACAAACCAGGTAAAACCTAGTAGAAACATGTTAAAAACAGAGTATACACCAGATTAAATAACAGAGTATAAATCTAAAAGACTAGAAATACAATGCATACAAATATAAATGGCTAAAACTCATCCTATCCTCACATAAAACCAGATAAAACTAGGCACAGCCTGGTTAAAACCCGGTAAAATTAAAGTAAAAGATTGAGTCATAAAATCATTATAATGTAATGCATCATCCATAAAATGCTAGACACCAAGAAGATACTTTATAAAAAAATTATGTAGGTCTTCCCCTGTAGTAAGGCCATTTGGCATCTTGGTGTCTAACAGCATGATGAACTCTGATTCTAGCTGCCGTAATCTTTTTTCACGATTGCCACCTCTGATAGATTTGGGTACAGAGCCTACTACATAGTAACTCAGATCCTTTAGGTTATTGTTGTGAACTAATTGGAAGTGGCGAGCCACTGGATAGTTTGGATCGGAGTTAACTATTGCTCTAAGATGTTGGAGTATTCTGTTAAAAACCTGTAGTTTGGTACTTCCAACATACTTAAGATGACACGAGCATTCCAATATATACACTGCAAAGTCAGTCCTGCAGGTATAGTGGCCCTGTATTTTTACTGGCTTGGAATCAAAAGCAGTAGTAAAAGTAGTGTTGTTTTTACCGAATTTACATGCTCAGCATGAGCTACATTTGTAGAATCCTGGTCGTGCCGACAACCAGGCTTTCGATACATTGACCTCAGGACTAGATTTCACCAGAGCATCCCTCATTGATGGGGCTCGTCTGAAGGTTAGAGAGGGAAGCTCTGGTACTATTTGTGATATGGTTATGTCAGACAATATTATAGGCCAGTTTTTATATAAAATCTTACGTACCTGTCTCTCTTGTCGGCTAAAAGTAGTAATGAGTCTTATTGGGCTCATAGACTCTACAATGTGCTCAGATGCATTAGTATGCTCAGGTAATACATTGGTGGCAATAACAGCTAGACATTCTTCCCTGCTTTGTCTATTGGCTCTCTCCAATGCTGATTTTAGATCAGCTGTTTTGTAGCCCCTAGCTTTAAACCTCTGTACTGCTTCTGTCTGGCAAATATTTAAATCTTCTTCCAAACTGCAAATGCGCCTGATTCTTAAATTCCCCATAGGGAATGCTACGAATCAAATGATTAGGATGGGCACTGCTAGCATGGAGTATAGAATTTCCTGCAGTTTTTTTCCTGTATAGTTTAGTATGGGTGGAGTTGTCTTTAATATATATCTCAACATCTAGGAACTGCACACTCTCATTGCTTATATCCGCAGTAAAATACAAATTTAACATGTTGTTGTTAATGGTCTCTACAAACTTAGTGGCCGATTCCATAGAACCTTTCCAAATTAAACAGACATCGTTAATAAACCTCCACTAATGGAGTACATGATCATCAAAAATGTTACTGTGGAGGGTCTTGAGGACATGCTCCTCCCACCAACCAACGTGGAGACACGCATAGCTGGGAGAGAAGCATGCCCCCATCGCCACTCCACGTAACTGTTGGTATACCTCCTTATTGAACATAAAATAGTTGTGTGTAAGGCAAATCTCAATCATTTTAAAAATCATTTTGTTATGTTCATAAAATTGAATATTCCGTTTACTCAAATAATACTGCACTGCTTCAATCCCCTCAGTATGTCTAATACTGGTATATTATGAACTAATGTCCATCACTATTAAAAGACAGTCACTTTCCCATTTCACAGATTGTAATTTAGACAAGAAATGACTAGTGTCTCTAATATACGAAGGGAGACCTACCACAAACTCATGTAGAAAATAATCCACGTATTTAGACATGGGTTCGAGGAGACTTTTGTGGCTGAGATTATAGGTCTCCCTGGTACTGGTGTTACATTTTGTGGACCTTAGGTATAAAATACAGAGTCGGAATTATTGGGTAATCGTTCTTTAAAAAACAATTCATTTTTTGTTAAAAGGCCAGTGCGTTTCCACTGCACCAATTCCTTGAACACATTTTCTTTGATTTGTCTTAGTTCAATAAAGTTGGCTTTTCTGTAGCAGTCTCTATCATTGAGATGACGTGAAGCTTCTTCCATATATAGTGATTTTGGCCATAACACTATATTACCACCCTTATCCGCCTTATTGATGATCACATTTTCTTCACTCTGCAATTTTCGTATGAGATTAGAGTATTGTATCTCCTGGTGTCTTGTGTTTCTATTCAATTTTTTCAGGTCATCAATGACGCAGTCGCTAAAAACATCGATCGCGTCCTTGGGCATGATAGGTATAAAGGTGGACAGTGGATGAAATGGACTGCTTGAAGGACTGCTGCATGTAACTCCCAACGCACATAGTTCATCTTGTGTGGATCCCGATGTAGTCATTACATCATCGGCTAAGGACTGCATGGATCTAAGCGTGGTGATGTCTGAAATTTGTAAGATTGACGATGGATTGGTAGTTTGGTCAATTTTTGCTGCTGAATCAGTTGCTTTCTTCAATTGGAAATGCTTGCGCAGTTTCAATTTGCGGATAAATTTAAACACATCCACTCTTGTTTGTGTATTTAAAGCTGTTAGTTGGACAAAAAGAAAGTCCAAGAGCCAGTAGTTGTTGTTCTGCTTTTGATAGAACAGTATCCGATAAATTGATCACCGTATTATCCGTTTCATTTATTGTTGGGGCCATTTCTTGGCTCTCCTGCCCCTGCCTCTGCCGCTGTTTCCTACATTTCCGCCTTTCTCTCCTGTGTTGGTTTCTCCGCTTATTTGTTGTTTTGCAGGATTACGTGGTCGCAGGGTTTGACGGCGGTCCTCCAGTAAAAAATTCAATTCCTCACCTGGATTGAAATTAGTAGGCAGCAGTGCGAAGTTGGTCATACTGCCATTATCAGATTCATTTCCACTGCTTGCCGAACTGATCTCTGAGACTGACGATTCTACAACAGCCGGGGTTGCTAGAGACGGGATTTTATTAGTGAGCGCTTGTCTCTTCACATTATCGAATTTTTTAGAGAAAGTGAAGATTCTCCCCGTTTCGTAATCACGCTTATCTCTAGCAAATTTAAAGATTTTCCTGGCTTTGATCGTCTCCTCATGTTTCCTTAGACGTACTTCTATTTCATCACGTCCTTTTTTTAATCTGTTCCTTCATTTCACTAGCCTCCAGCAGATCGTTCACTGATTCAATTTGTTCAGAATGTCCACTCTGTCAATTTCGGCATACTTGATTAGTATTGACACCATTTTAATGGAGGCTTCAAGATTATTTGTTGCCCACTCCTTCAACATCATAGGATTGGGGTTTTCAAAAGATGGAGCAATCATTACCCTCAATCCTCGTGGGACCCTTCCTGCTTCTTTGTATTTTTCTAATGATTTCTTTTCCCACCATTTTGTCAATTTGGTACGTACCAGCTTTTCCAGTTTTTTTTTTTTAAAAGAGTCTTAACATCATTGTTGGTGTTTGCATTAACATTTTGGGCCCTCTGTGCTGCATCAGCCTCTGGTATGTTTTCGAATAGGGCATCTGCTACGGCCTCTCGGTCCCGCAGCGCGTCCGCTGTTGTCATCATTTTGAATGTTTGGCAATTATTAAGTTATGCACACTAGTGTTGGAAAAGATGTTCGTTTTTTACTGATAATGAGTCCAGCACTGTAACTGTTTCCACTATCCCGACCACCCGCACTGCCTTTAATCGAATTGCCGAACCGCTTACCGTGCAGAGATTCAAAAAGACTCCTCGGCGTCCTCCGACTGCTCTGGTGACCGTAGAAAATCCTGAGCGAGGCTGCGTTCTCTTGTCCGATGTTGCAGACCGCGGGGGGCTGACCTGGCTAGTACTCCTTCCGGGTTCCAAACAGAATCGCATCCGCGATATCAGCTGTATTGCCGGTCAGCCTCACAATGGCGGGAGGGTCTGTAAAGACGAAGACAGCCGAACTTCGTCGCAATTATACAGGATAATAAAGATCCATACATCGCCGTCATCCTCAGCAACAAGACCAGGTACAGACCACAATGTGGATTAAAGATGCTGTGCTTTTTATTGCCAAATTAGTGCATATTAAAAAATAACATAGCGAGTGCTCAGCCTGACGCGTTTCGACCGCGTTGCTGTGGTCTTGATCACATGACGCGCTTGACCAAATAGACTCTTTAAATAGTGCAGTAACCAATAGGATTTCCAATACCATCATTATTGACCAACAATAAACATAAAAGAAATATTTAAGGGCATTAAATTGTCTTATGTAATATATAAATATAAATAATAGTCACCTCAGAGGTAACCAGTTATTGGCAACAAATACTCTAAATAGCATAATTCTTTTGCCAACTTAATCCTCTTTAAACCTCTTTAAAGCAATATCACTGATACCTCACGGTACTTTCTAAGTGATCACATATATCCTGGTGCAATGGTGGTCAATTATAATGCCTAAAAACATTCAATTTGCTTACGCTAAAAAGTGCCAAATAGTGCTTAATTGTGCAACCTATATCCATAATACTTATACAATCGTGTCTTTAAAATGGCCTAAACCCATGCCCAATTCATAACTAGGGGGTCGTGCTGGGGTAGTGTTTTATGGTTTAGGGTAGGGCAGTGGTGTTTGGGTAGTGTAGGGGGTCGTGCTTGGGGTAGTGTTTTAGGGTTTAGGGTAGTGCAGTAGTGTTTGGGTAGTGTAGTGGGTCGTGCTGGGGGTAGTGTTTTAGGGTTTAGGGTAGTGCATTGGTGTTTGGGTAGTGTAGGGGGTCGTGCTGGGGGTAGTGTTTTAGGGTTTAGGGTAGTGCAGTGGTGTTTGGGTAGTGTAGGGGGTCATGCTGGAGGTAGTGTTTTAGGGTTGTGCAGTGGTGTTTGGGTAGTGTAGGGGGTCGTGCTGGGGGTAGTCTTTTAGGGTAGTGCAGTGGTGTTTGGGTAGTGTAGGGGGTCGTGCTGGGGGTAGTGTTCTTCTTCGGAAGAAAAATCGACAACAATAGATCTCGCCAAGCGGGCAGCGCATGCGCTGCGTCGCTAGGCGAGACCTAAAAAGCATTGCACCAAGATGGCTGCCAACACTTCCTGGATTGAAGTGTTGGCAGCCAATTAGAGCCAAGCTTGTGCTTGTGTAGTTAGGTCCCGCCCAGATATATAAAGATTTTTTTCCTTTAATATCTCAAAAACTACAGAACGGATTTACACCATTTAACAAAAAGAGCTCTTTTTGAACCAAGGGCTACCTTTTTGCCAAATTTGGTGTAATTCCGTTCAGCAGTTCGGGCTGTAGCCGTGTCTAAAGTTTCCTATGGAAATTAACAAGGAGAAAACACGTTTTGGGACCCCCCTTTTTTCTCGGCCCCCGCTTGGCGAATCGCCACGAAACTTTCAAGACAGGAGCTGACCGGAGCGCCCCACTAGTTTTGAAAATTTCGTGAAGATTCGTCAAACGACGCTAAAGTTATTGGGAAAACAAAAAATGCTTTTCCTATGGAGAATAGGTCCTACCTATAACTACCTACTGGCGACCGCCAGTAGGTTAAATATATATATATATATATATATATATATATATATATATATATATATATATATATATATATATTCACTGAAAAAACCATAGGTTTTAGGGACAGTTATAGTTAGTTGGACATTGCACTCGTACAAAACCCGTGAAATTCCCCTGTTATAGTTAGTTCAGCTAACTATAACTCGCGCCCCGCAATGCACTGCTGATGACGTCACATATTACATCACTCATGACATGGTCAGTGACATCACTGATGACATCACTGATGACATCTCAAATGACATCACTGATGACATCACTGATGACATCATCCAGTGACTGTGTGTTTCTGTAAAGTTTAAATATGTTTAATATATATAGGGAAAGGCGTATTGAAGAATGAGTGGGTGTATAAGTGTCTGAATGGATGATTTAGTACGTGAGTGACTGACTCTACAAGTGAGTGATTAAACGTATCTTACTGAATGCATGGGTTAGTGACTAAACTGTGTGAATGTCTGTATCCGTCTGTTTGTTGGTGTGTAAGTGGATGCATGGATTTGCGAATAGCTACATGAGTGTCTATATGGGTTATTGATTGGTTCTCTCAGTATCTGTATGGCTGCCTGAGTGTTTGTGTGGGTGGGGTGTGTGTGTGACTCTGTACATAGATGTGTGAGTGGGTGATTCACTGGGTGCATGATTTCAAGAGTGCATCTGTGATGGACTGCTTGGGTGGGTGAGTGTGTGTATGGGTGTGTTAGTGAGTGAATGTATATCTCAGTGGTACATGTGCGAGTAACTACATATGTAAAAGGCAGTATATATGTGTGTTAGAGTATTTAAATGGCTATATGTGAGAGTGTGTTATTGTGAGAGTGGCTGTATGGATGCGTGTGTGCTTGTATCAGTTATTGTATAAGAGCGTAAGAATGTGCTAGTATTTGTATGAGTAAGTGAGCTGGTGTGTGTATAACTGTATAGGTGAGTAAATGGGTGTGTGATTAATTTTTTGCATGACTGACTAGGTGTGTGAGTACCTCTATGGATGAGTGGCGGTGTGTGAGTGTTTATATAGGTGTATGAGTGCATATGATAGTCCTGTACTGAGTGACTGTAAGTATGAGTGACTGTACAGGTGAGTGAGTGGATGTGTGTGTAGACCTAAGAATCAGTGAGTGGGTATGTAGTTTTTGGTGTTGGAGTGTCTATGGTTTTGAGAATGGCAGTCTGTAATTTAGAGTGGGTGTATCAAAAGTTATATTAGGGTGTGAGAAGATGCATGAAATTATCACATGGATGATGTCATCAGTGATGTCATTTGAGATGTCATCAGTGATGTCATCAGTGATGTCACTGACCATGTCATGAGTGATGTAATATGTGACGTCATCAGCAGTGCATTGCGGGGCGCGAGTTATAGTTAGCTGAACTAACTATAACAGGGGAATTTCACGGGTTTTGTACGAGTGCAATGTCCAACTAACTATAACTGTCCCTAAAACCTATGGTTTTTTCAGTGAATTTCAAAGGTTTTTTAAATGCTAATTTCTAACTATAACGTGTCTGAAACCTATGGTTTTTTCAGTGAATTTCAAAGGTTTTTTAAATGCTAATTTCTAACTATAACGTGCCTGAAACCTATGGTTTTTTCAGTGAATTTCAAAGGTTTTTTTAAATGCTAATTTCTAACTATAACGTGCCTGAAACCTATGATTTTTTAAGTGAATTTCAAAGGTTTTTTAAATGCTAGTTTCTAACTATGCCAACAGAGGTAGGACATGTGAAGAAAGAAGAAAAACGCACAGAAAGAAGCAAAAGATGTGCAGAAAGAACCAACAGAGGAGCAGAAAGAGGCCTTGTTGCAAAATCATCCTGTGCCCACAACTTTTTCAGACGGGTACTGGTGGTAACTGACTCTGACTAACCAGAGCCAGTGCGCGTTTGCACAGTGGTGAAGGGAGGGGGGCCTGAGGTGACATGTGTGCAAACCCGCCCCGTGGCGCGTTTTAAGTTGCAGGATTAAGTCCCCTTGAATCCTGAGGGTCCCTGGGGCCCAACTAGCCCCCAGGTACCTACAGTTAGGACCACAGAGCTGAGTTGCAGAGAGGCGTTCCGAGGCTACGCACCTTTTTTCACCTCTCTGCAATGCAACTCTGTTGTGCTTACTGAAGGTACTTGGTGGGCTAGTTGGCCCCCAGGATTCAAAGGGAATTAACTCCCCAACCTAAAACGCACCACAGGGCGTGTTTGCGCACATGTCACCTGAGGCCCCGCCCTCCCTTCACCACTGTGCAAACGCGCCCGTGGCGCGTTTTAAGTTGGGGGATTAGGTCACCTTGAATCCTGAGAGTCGCTGGGGCCCAACTAGCCCACCAGGTACTTCCAGTAAGCACCACAGGCCTGCGTTGCAACGCCTGTAACAAATTGTGCAGTTGTGTTTAGGTAGTGAAGAGGGTCGTGCTGGGGGTAGTGTTTTAGGGTTTAGGGTAGTGCAGTGGTGTTTGTGTAGTGTAGGGGGTCATGCTGGGGGTAGATTTAGTGTTTTAGGGTAGTGCTGTGGTGTTTGGGTAGTATAGGGGATACTGCTGGGGGTAGTGTTTTAGGGTTTAGGGTAGTGCAATGGTGTTTGGGTAGTGTAGGGGGTACTGCTGGGGGTAGTGTTTTAGGGTTTAGGGTAGTGCAGTGGTGTTTGGGTAGCATAGGGGGTACTGCTGGGGGTAGTGTTTTATGGTTTAGGGTAGTGCAGTGGTGTTTGGGTAGTGTAGGGGTTCGTGCTGGAGGTAGTTTTTTAGGGTTTAGGGTAGTGCAGTGGTTGTGTAGTGTAGGAGGTCGTGTTTTAGGGTAGTGCAGTGGTCTTTGGGTAGTGTAGGGAGTCGTGCGGGGGTATTGTTTTAGAGTTTAGGGTAGTGCAGTGGTCTTTGGGTAGTGTAGGGGTTGTGCGGGGGGTAGTGTTTTAGGGATTAGGGTAGTGCATTGGTATTTGGGTAGTGTAGGGGGTCATGCGGGGGTAGTGTTTTAGGGTTTAGGGCAGTGCAGTGGTGTTTAGGTAGTGTAGGGGGTCGTGCTGGGGGAGTGTTTTAGTGTTTAGGGCAGTGCAGTGGTGTTCGGGTAGTGTAGGGGGTCGTGCTGGGGGAGTGTTTTAGGGTTTAGGGCAGTGCAGTCGTGTTCGGGTAGTGTAGGGGGTCGTGCTGGGGGAGTATTTTAGGGTTTAGGGTAGTGCAGTGGTGTTCGGGTAGTGTAGGGGGTCATGCTGGGGGTAGTGTTCTAGGGTTTAGGGCAGTGCAGTGGTGTTCGGGCAGTGTAGAGGGTCGTGCTGGGGGTGGTGTTTTAGGGTTTAGGGCAGTGCAGTGGTGTTCGGGCAGTGTAGGGGGTCGTGCTGGGGGTGGTGTTTCAGGGTTTAGGGCAGTGCAGTGGTGTTCGGGCAGTGTAGGGGGTCGTGCAGGGGGTGGTGTTTCAGGGTTTAGGGCAGTGCAGTGGTGTTCGGGCAGTGTAGGGGGTCGTGCAGGGGTGGTGTTTCAGGGTTTGGGGCAGTGCAGTGGTGTTCGAGCAGTAAAGGGGGTCATGCTGGGGGTGGTGTTTCAGGGTTTAGGGCAGTACAGTGGTGTTCGGGCATTGTAGGGGGTGGTGCTGGGGCTGGTGTTTCAGGGTTTAGGGCAGTGCAGTGGTGTTCGGGCAGTGTAGGGGGTAGTGCTGGGGCTGGTGTTTCAAGGTTTAGGGCAGTGCAGTGGTGTTCGGGCAGTGTAGGGGGTCGTGCTGGGGCTGGTGTTTCAGGGTTTAGGGCAGTGCAGTGGTGTTCGGGCAGTGTAGGGGGTCATGCTGGGGCTGATGTTTCAGGGTTTAGGGCAGTGCAGTGGTGTTCGGGCAGTGTAGGGGGTCTTGCTGGGGCTGGTGTTTCAGGGTTTAGGGAAGTGCAGTGGTGTTCGGGCAGTGTAGGGGTCGTGCTGGGGCTGGTGTTTCAGGGTTTAGGGCAGTGCAGTGGTGTTCGGGCAGTGTAGGGGGTCGTGCTGGGGCTAGTGTTTCAGGGTTTAGGGCAGAGCAACGGTGCTCAGGCAGTGTAGGGGGTTGTGCTGGGGGTGATGTTTCAGGGTTTAGGGCAGTGCAGTGGTGTTAGGGCAGTGTAGGGGGTCGTGCTGGGGGTGGTGTTTCAGGGTTTAGGGCAGTGCAGTGGTGTTCCGGCAGTGTAGGGGGTCGTGCAGGGGGTGGTGTTTCAGGGTTTAGTGCAGTGGTGTTCGGGCAGTGTAGGGGGTCGTGCTGGGGTGGTGTTTCAGGGTTTAGGGCAGTGCAGTGGTGTTCGGGCAGTGTAGGGTGTCGTGCTGAGGGGTGGTGTTTCAGGGTTTAGGGCAGTGCAGTAGTGTTTGGGCAGTGTAGGGGGTCGTGCAGGGGGTGGTGTTTCAGGGTTTAGGGCAGTGCAGTGGTGTTCGGCCAGTGTAGGTAGTCTTGCTGGGGGTGGTGTTTCAGGGTTTAGGGCAGTGCAGTAGTTTTCGGGCAGTGTAGGCGGTCGTGCTGAGGCTGGTGTTTCAGGGTTTAGGGCAGTGCAGTGGTGTTTGGGCAGTGTACGGGGTTGTGCTGGGGCTGGTGTTTCAGGGTTTAGGGCAGTGCAGTGGTGTGCGGGCAGTGTACGGGGTTGTGCTGGGGTGGTGTTTCAGGGTTTAGGGCAGTGCAGTGGTGTTCGGACAGTGTAGGGGGTCGTGCTGGGGCTGGTGTTTCAGGGTTTAGGGCAGTGCAGTGGTGTTCGGGCAGTGTAGGGGGTCGTGCTGGGGCTGGTGTTTCAGGGTTTAGGGCAGTGCAGTGGTGTTCGGGCAGTGTAGGGGGTCGTGCTGGGGCTGGTGTTTCAGGGTTTTGGGCAGAGCAGTGGTGTTGGGCAGTGTAGGGGGTCGTGCTGGGGGTGGTGTTTCAGGGCAGTGCAGTTGTGTTCTGGCAGTGTAGGGGGTCATGCTGGGGGTGGGGTTTCGGGCAGTACAGTGGTGTTCGGGCAGTGTAGGGAGTCGTGCAGGGGTGGTGTTTCAGGGTTTAGGGCAGTGCAGTGGTGTTCGGGCAGTGTAGGGGTCTTGCTGGGGGTGGTGTTTCAGGGTTTAGGGCAGTGGTGTTCGGGCAGTGTAGGGGGTCTTGCTGGGGGTGATGTTTCAGGGTTTAGGGCAGTGCAGTGGTGTTTGGGCAGTGTAGGGGTCTTGCTGGGGGTAGTGTTTCAGGGTTTAGGGCAGTGCAGTGGTGTTCGTGCAGTATAGGGGGTCGTGCTGGGGATGGTGTTTCTGGGTTTAGGGCAGTGCAGTAGTGTTCGAGCAGTGTAGGGGGTTGTGCAGGGGGTGGTGTTTCAGGTTTTAGGGCAGTGCAGTGGTGTTCGGGCAGTGTAGGGGGTCATGCACGGGGTGGTGTTTCAGGGTTTAGGGCAGTGCAGTGGTGTTCGGGCAGTGTAGGGTGTTGTGCTGGGGCTGGTGTTTCAGGGTTCAGGGCAGTGCAGTGGTGTTCAGGCAGTGTAGGGGGTCGTGCTGAGGCTGGTGTTTCACGGTTTAGGGCAGTGCAGTGGTGTTCGGGCAGTGTAGGCGGTCGTGCTGGGGCTGGTGTTTCAGGGTTTAGGGCAGTGCAGTGGTGTTCGGGCAGTGTAGGGGGTCGTGCTGGGGCTGGTGTTTCAGGGTTTAGGGCAGTGCAGTGGTGCTCGGGCAGTGTAGGGGGTCGTGCTGGGGGTGATGTTTCAGGGTTTAGGGTAGTGCAGTGGTGTTTGGGCAGTGTAGGGGGTCGTGCAGGGGCTGGTGTTTCAAGGTTTAGGGCAGTGTAGGGGGTCGTGCTGGGGGTGGTGTTTCAGGGTTTTGGGCAGAGCAGTGGTGTTCAGGCAGTGTAGGGGGTCATGCTGGGGGTAGTGTTTCAGGGTTTAGGGCAGTGCAGTGGTGTTCGGGCAGTGTAGGGGGTCGTGCTGGGGGTGGTGTTTCAGGGTTTAGGTCAGTGGTGTTCGGGCAGTGTAGGGGGTCTTGCTGGGGGTAGTGTTTCAGGGTTTAGGGCAGTGTAGTGGTGTTCGGGCAGT
Source organism: Calotriton arnoldi (assembly GCA_963921515.1). Lineage (NCBI taxonomy): Eukaryota > Metazoa > Chordata > Amphibia > Caudata > Salamandridae > Calotriton > Calotriton arnoldi. The sequence goes on along the minus strand of CAWUFW010023235.1, from coordinate 67,058 downwards.
GTAGGGGGTCATGCTGGGGGTGGTGTTTCAGGGTTTAGGGCAGTGCAGTGGTGTTCGGGCAGTGTAGGGGTTGTGAAGGGGTGGTGTTTCAGGGTTTAGGGCAGTGCAGTGGTGTTCGGGCAGTGTAGGGGGTCGTGCTAGGGGTGGTGTTACAGGGTTTAGGGCAGTGCAGTGGTGTTCGGGCAGTGTAGGGGGTCATGCAGGGGCTGGTGTTTCAGGGTTTAGGGCAGTGCAGTGGTGTTCGGGCAGTGTAGGGGGTCGTGCTGGGGGTAGTGGTTTAGGGTAGTGCAGTGGTGCTTGTGTAGTGTAGGGGGTCGTGCTGGGGGTAGTGTTTTAGGGTTTAGGGTAGTGCAGTGGTGTTTGTGTATTGTAGGGGGTCATGTTTTAGGGTAGTGCAGTGGTGTTTGGGTAGTGTAGGGGGTCGTGCTGGGGGTAGTGTTTTAGGATTTAGGTTAGTGCAGTGGTGTTTGGGTAGTGTAGGGGTCGTGCTGGGGGTAGTGTTTTAGGGTTTAGGGTAGTGCAGTGGTGCTTGTGTAGTGTAGGGGGTTGTGCTGGGGGTAGTGTTTTAGGGTTTAGGGTAGTGCAGTGGTGTTTGTGTAGTGTAGGGGGTCATGTTTTAGGGTAGTGCAGTGGTGTTTGGGTAGTGTAGGGGGTCGTGCTGGTGGTAGTGTTTTAGGATTTAGGTTAGTGCAGTGGTGTTTGGGTAGTGTAGGGGGTCGTGCTGGGGGTAGTGTTTTAGGGTTTAGGATAGTGCAGTGGTGCTTGTGTAGTGTAGGGGTCATGCTGGGGGTAGTGTTTTAGGGTTTAAGGTAGTGCAGTGGTGTTTTTGTAGTGTAGGGGTCATGTTTTAAGATGCAATGCTCCAATACCTGACCAGTCTGCACTACATAAAACTGCAAAAAACTAAAAATAAAAAGTGTTTTGCACACTTTTGTCATTGGGCTATATGTGGGCTACATCTGGGTAATATTTGTGCTACATTTGGGCTCTTTTTTCACTGGTGGCCATCTTGGAAGACTTCTTTGTTATGAAGTTTCCTAATTTCTTCATTTACTGCAGTCTCCTCAGTAGGAAATGCTTTCAGTTTTTTACTTTGATTCCATCAAATAGGCATTCAGATGTGTCTCACATCTGCCATAAATTCAGAATGTTAGCACTCTAGTTGCTCATTAGATCACTGGAGTAAAGCTACTGCTCACCAGGGAGTTAACTGGTAGTCTGCTGCTGGTATTGAAAGTGATTGTTTCAGTCTGCATGTCAGAATTTTCTAATGAAATAGAAGAGGATTTGAGATCTCACTTAAAACATGCCCTAATTTTTCTTTCTGCAGCACTAACCATAATTTCTATTTCAAAAAGAACCGCTCATTTTGTTCCTTTTTAAATTAAATGTTTTAAGTGTTACCAGTTTATTCCAATCAAGATGGCTTCAGGTGTGCCATACTTTTGTCATAAGTAAGGCTGTTAGCGCTCTAGTTGTTCTTTAGAACACTCTGGGAAGCTGCAGTAGAACACAAAGGCATCAACTGGCAGGCTGCTCCTGTTGAAATATAACAGGAAGATATTTGAGATCACACTTGAAACATGTCCTAATTTTTCTTTCTACAGCACTAACCATAATTTCTATGACAAAATGAACCCCATCATTTTGTTCCTTTTTAAATTAAATTGTTTAAGTGTTACCAGTTTATTCCAATCAAGATGGCTTCAGGTGTGCCATACTTTTGTCATAAGTAAGGCTGTTAGCGCTCTAGTTGTTCTTTAGAACACTCTGGGAAGCTGCAGTAGAACACAAAGGAATCAACTGACAGTCGCTGCCCTTGTTGGATGTACATGTTTTACTGAGAATGTCAGACTTCATTCTCACATGACTGAGAAAGATAATGTGAATTTACAGAAAATATGCTCTCATTTTAGCTTCTGGAGCACCTTCCAAACCTCCATGGGACAAGCATGAGAAAATAGTGTTCTCTCAAACATGATTCATGATATCCCAGCAGAAGGTTTTTCACATGGTAAAATCACCTTAGAATACACCACAATTCCTAAAATTAGTATGGTACCATCAACAAATAAATTCTAATGTAACTAAAGCCTGTTATCACCCTTTATAGTTCTCCTTTTGGTGACCCTCAAAATCTTCTATTCACTACAATGCATTTCAATGAGGTACTATCATTTATATTGGTCCCAAGATGGCTGCCAGCAATTCCAGGATGAAGTGCTGACAGCCAATCAGATCTCACGATGACATGTGTGGTTAGGCTCCGCCCAGATATATATGTGACTTTACTTTTGATTTTCTCAGGAACTATTGAACGGATTTACACCATTTAAGCAAAAGGCACGACACTGAACCAAGGGCTACCTCTTTGCCAAATTTGGTGTAATTCCGTTCAGCAGTTCGGGCTGTAGCTGCGACTAAAGGTTCCTATGGAAAAATGAATGGGGAAAACGCGTTTTGTAACCCCCTTTTCTCGGCCCCCGCTTGACGTATCACCCGAGACTTTCAGGATAGGAGCGGACCGGAGCGCCCCAACAAGTTGGAAACTTTCGCGAAGATTCGTCAACCGGCGCCAACATTATTTCAAATAGAATGTCGCGGATTTCCTATGGATAATAGGTTTTAACTATAACTATCTACTGGCGACCGCCAGTAGATAATATATATATATATATATATATATATATATATATATATATATATATATATATTCACTGAAAAAACCATAGGTTTTAGGGACAGTTATAGTTAGTTGGACATTGCACTCGTACAAAACCCGTGAAATTCCCCCTTTATAGTTAGTTCAGGTAACTATAACTCGCGCCCCCGCAATGCACTGCTAATGACGTCACATATTACATCATTCATGACATGGTCAGTGACATCACTGATGACATCACTGATGACATCACTGATGACATCACTGATGACATCTCAAATGACCTCACTGATGACATCACTGATGACATTATCCATGTGATAATTTGATGCATCTTCTCACACCCTAATATAACTTTTGATACACCCACTGTAAATTACAGACTGCCATTGTCAAAACCATAGACACTCCAACACCAATTACTATATACACACTCACTGATTCTTAGGTCTACACACACACACATCTACTCACTCGCCCGTACAGTCACTCATACTTATAGTCACTCAGTACAGGACTATTATATGCACTCATACACCTATATAAACACTCACACACCGCCACTCATCCATAGAGGTACTCACACACCTAGTCAGTCATGCAAAAATTAAGCACACACCCATTTACTCACCTATACAGTTATACACACACCAACTCACTTACTCATACAAATACTAGCACATTCTTCAGTGATGTCATCAGTGATGTCACTGACCATGTCATGAGTGATGTAATATGTGACGTCATCAGCAGTGCATTGCGGGGCGCGAGTTATAGTTACCTGAACTAACTATAACGGGGGAATTTCACGGGTTTTGTACGAGTGCAATGTCCAACTAACTATAACTGTCCCTAAAACCTATGGTTTTTTCAGTGAATATATATATATATATGTGTTATATATATATATGTTATATATATATATGTTGTATGTTATATATATATGTTATATATATATATATATATATATAGTTATATCAAGGCCCTCCGGGGCTGAACGCGTTATGGCTGTTACATGTTGACGGAATAAAGAAAATTTACCTACACCTATTCTGTGGTCCGTGCTCGATCGTGTTTGAAGAGGTCGCCGAGTGGCGGGTGGAGTGTTCCTGATATATATATTACCTACTGGCGGTCGCCAGTAGGTAGTTCTAGTTAGGACCTTGTTTCTATTCAAAAAGCGTTTTTTCTTTTGCCAATATCTTTGGCGCTGTTTGACGAATCTTCACGAAATTTCCAAAACTAATGGGACGCTCCGGTCAGCTCCTGTCTTGAAAGTTTCGGGGTGATTCGTCAACCGAGGGCCGAAAAAAAGGGGGTCCCAAAACGCGTTTTCTCCATGTTAATTTCCATAGGAAACTTTTGTTGCAGCTACAGCCCGAACTGCTGAACGGAATTACACCAAATTTGGCAGAGAGGTAGCTCTTGTGGGATTTCAGAAAGGTCGTTGGAGGCCACACCCCTTTTCCCACCACTCTGCAAACGCGCCTCTTGGCGCACTGCTGGTGGGGCGATGAGGTCCCCTTACGTCCTGAGGGCTTCAGGACTACAGTGGACTTCATCGCCCAAGCAAAAGTGCGCCAGGAGGCGTGATTGCAGAGTGGTGTAGAAAGGGGGCGTGGCCTCTGACCACTCAGCAATCCAGCTGTGTGGGGCTTACTAAAGGTAAAATGAGGGCTAGTTGGCCCCCAGGGACCCTCAGAAGGCAAGGGGACTTCATCCCCCAACCAAGAGCACGCCAGGAGGTGCGTTTGCTGAGTGGTAGAGAAAGGGGGCATGGCCTGTGTCCACCTCTTAACAATCCCACTGTGTGGGGCTTACTGGAGGTACCAGGTAGGCTAGTTGGCCCCTAAGGAACCCCAGCGGCGAAGGGGACTTCAATCCCCATCCAAGAGCGCACCAGGGAGCGCGTTTGCAGAGTGGTGGGCAAAGGGGGCATGACCTGCTATGAGAACTTAGCAATCCTGCTGTGTGGGACTTACTGAAGGTAATAGGAGGGGTAGTTGGCCCCCAAGGATGTCCTTTGGGGCCAACTACCTCTCCTGTTACCTCCAGTAAGTCCCACACAGTGGGATTGCAAAGAGGTCTTCGGAAGCCACGCCCCCCTTTCTTCACCACTCTGCAAACGCGCCTCCTGGCACACTACTGGTTGGGGAATGAAGACCACTTTACTCCTGAGGGACTTTGGGGGCCAAGAAGCCCTCCTAGTACCTCCTGTAAGTCCTACGCAGCAGAATTCCTGAGCGCTGGTTGGAGGCCCTTCCCCTTTCTCCACCACTCTGCAAACGCGTCTACTAAAGAAGCATTTGCAATGTAATAGGTCTCGCATTTGCGAGAGTTAGAGCTATTGGCGTTGTAAATGTAAAACTTTTTGCTACTGGTTTATGGAGTGGAGTGGATGTATGTTGTGTGTAGTGGAATTATGTGGTATGTTGTGCAGTGAAATTATGTGGATGGAAAGTATGTGCTATTTAGTGTATAGGAATTATGTAGAGTGGGATTATGTGTTATGGAGAGTAATTATGTGGTATGGTAGTCTGTGTTGTGGAGTGGTAACCTCAGGTTTAGTCTTACTCGTTTCCATAGAAGCTCAACTATGAACTCAGTGAGACAAAAAAAAGAATGAACCACTGAGGAGCACTTCTGGACCTACTCAGAGGTATGAGCAGGATTTTCACACAATTATACATTTTCCGCATTTGCCACATAATCCATCACCTGCTGCATAATCTGCAGATTTGAACAAAAAAAACCTTGTTCCTACCTCAAACGGCTCAGACTTTACCAAAAATGCAGCGACAAGTGTTACAGTTTGGTGGAAGGCCCTTTGCAAACCTGGAATTGTCACCTGTTACTTATTGCTAAATGTGGGTGTTAAATTGGTACTAATGGTGCGCAATCCACTCTTGCTTCTTTCTGCGCCTCTCTTGCCTCTTTCTGCATTTCTCTTCTCTTGCTTCTTTCTACACCTCTTGCTTCTTTCTTCTGCACCTCTCTTGCCTCTTTCTTCACCTCTATTGCTTCTTTCAGCATTTCTCTTCCCTCTTTCTGCACCCTCTTGCCTCTTTCTGTACCTCTCTTGCCTCTTTCTGTACCTCTCTTGCCTCTTTCTGTACCTCTCTTGCCTCTTTCTGTACCTCTCTTGCCTCTTTCTGCACCTCTTGCCTCTCTGCACCTCTTGCCTCTTTCTGCACCTCTTTTATGCACCTCTCTTGCTTCTTTCTGCACTTCCCTTGCTTCTTTCTGCACCTCTCTTGCTTCTTTCTGCACCCCTTTTGCCTCTTTCTGCACCTCTTGCTTCTTTCTGCACCTCTCTTGCTTCTTTCTGCACCTCGCTTCCTTCTTTCTGCACCCTCTTCCCTCTTTCTGCACCTCTGTTACCTGTTTGTGCACCTCTGTTACCTGTTTGTGCACTTCTCTTGCCTCTTTCTGCACTTCTCTTGCCTCTTTCTGCACTTCTCTTGCCTCTTTCTGCACTTCTCTCGCCTCTTTATGCATTTCTGTTGCTTCTTTCTGCACTTCTCTTGCCTCTTTCTGCACCTCTATTGCTTCTTTCTGCACCTCTCTTGCTCTTTCTGCACCTCTTGCCTCTTTCTGCACCCCTCTCTTGCCTCTTTCTGCACCCCTCTCTTGCCTCTTTCTGCACCCCTCTCGCCTCTTTCTGTACCTCTCTTGCCTCTTTCTGCACCTCTTGCCTCTCTGCACCTCTTGCCTCTCTGCACCTCTTGCCTCTCTGCACCTCTTGCCTCTCTGCACCTCTTGCCTCTTTCTGCACCTCTTGCCTCTTTCTGCACCTCTTTTATGCACCTCTCTTGCTTCTTTCTGCACTTTTCTTGCCTCTTTCTGCACCACTTTTGCTTCTTTCTGCACCACTGTTGCTTCTTTCTGCACCCCTCTTTCTGCACACCTCTTGCCTCTTTCTGCACCCCTCTTGCCTCTTTCTGCACCCCTCTTGCCTCTTTCTGCACCCCTCTTGCCTCTTTCTGCACCCCTCTTGCCTCTTTCTGCACCCCTCTTGTCTCTTTCTGCACCCCTCTTGTCTCTTTCTGCACCCCTCTTGCCTCTTTCTGCACCCCTCTTGCCTCTTTCTGCACCCCTCTTGCCTCTTTCTGCACCCCTCTTGCCTCTTTCTGCACCTCTCTTGCCTCTGTCTGCACCTCTTTTTCTTGTTTCTGCAACTTTCTTTCCTCTTTCTGCAGTTCTCTTGCCACTTTCTGCACCTCTGTTGCTTCTTTCTGCAGTTCTCTTGCTTCTTTCTGCACCTCGCTTCCTTCTTTCTGCACCCCTCTTCCTTCTTTCTGCACCCCTCTTCCCTCTTCCTGCACCTCTGTTGCCTGTTTGTGCCCCTCTCTTGCCTCTTTCTGCACTTCTCTTGCCTCTTTATGCATTTCTGTTGCTTCTTTCTGCACCTCTGTTGCCTCTTTCTGCACCTCTTTCCTCTTTCTGCAGTTCTCGTCTTTCTGCACCTCTGTTGCTTCTTTCAGCACTTCTCTTGCTTCTCTCTGTACCTCTGTTGCTTCTTTCTGCAACCCTCTTGCCTCTTTCTGCACCCCTCTCTTGCCTCTTTCTGCACCTCTGTTGCTTCTTTCTGCACCCCTCTTGCCTCTTTCTGCACCCCTCTCTTGCCTCTTTCTGCACCTCTGTTGCTTCTTTCAGCCCCCCTCTTGTCTCTTTCTGCACCCCTGTTGCTTCTTTCTGCACCCCTGTTGCTTCTTTCTGCACCCCTGTTGCTTCTTTCTGCACCTCTTGCCTCTGCGCCTCTTTTTCTTGTTTCTTCAACTTTCCTCTTTCTGCAGTTCTCTTGCCTCCTTCTGTACCTCTGTTGCTTCTTTCTGCACTTCTCTTGCTTCTCTCTGTACTTCTGTTGCTTCTTTCTGCAACCCTCTTGCCTCTTTCTGCATCCCTCTTTCTGCACCTCTTTCTGCACCTCTCTTGCCTCTTTCTGCACCTCTCTTGCCTCTTTCTGCACCTCTCTTGCCTCTTTCTGCACCCTCTCTTGCCTCTTTCTGCACCTCTTGCCTCTTTCTGCACCTCTTGCCTCTTTCTGCACCTCTTGCCTCTTTCTGCACCTCTTGCCTCTTTCTGCACCTCTTGCCTCTTTCTGCATCCCTCTTGCCTCTTTCTGCATCCCTCTTTCTGCCTCTCTTGCCTCTTTCTGCACTTCTCTTGCCTCTTTCTGCACTTCTCTTGCTTCTTTCTGGACCCTTGTTGCCTCTTTCTGCACTCGTCTTGCCTCTTTCTGCACTCGTCTTGCCTCTTTCTGCACTCGTCTTGCCTCTTTCTGCACTCGTCTTGCCTCTTTCTGCACTCGTCTTCCCTCTTTCTGCACCTCTCTTCCCTGTTTCTGCACCTCTCTTCCTTGTTTCTGCACCTCTCTTCCTTGTTTCTGCACCTCTCTTCCTTGTTTCTGCACCTCTCTTCCTTGTTTCTGCACCTCTCTTCCCTGTTTCTGCACCTCTCTTCCCTGTTTCTGCACCTCTCCTGCATCTTTCTTCACCTCTGTTGCTTCTTTCTGCACTTCTCTTGCCTCTTTCTGCACCCCTTCTGTCTTTCTGCACCTTTCTTCCCTTTCCCTGCACCTCTCTTGCCTCTTTCTGAACCTCTGTTGCTTCATTGTGCATTTCTCTTGCTTGTTTCTGCACCTCGCTTGCTTCTTTCTGCACCCCGCCTGCCTCTTTCTGCACCCCGCCTGCCTCTTTCTGAAACGCTGTTGCTTCTTTCTGCCCTTCTCTTGCTTCTTTTTCAACTCTCTTGCTTCTTTCTGCACCCCTCTTGCCTCTTTCTGCACCTTTGTCGCTTCTTTCTGCACTTGTCTTGCTTCTTTCTGCACTTGTCTTGCTTCTTTCTGCACTTGTCTTGCTTCTTTTTGCACTTGTCTTGCTTCTTTTTGCACTTGTCTTGCTTCTTTTTGCACTTGTCTTGCTTCTTTCTGCACTTGTCTTGCTTCTTTTTGCAACTCTCTTGCTTCTTTTTGCAACTCTCTTGCCTCTTTCTGCACCCCATTCCCTCTTTCTGCACCCCTGTTCCCTCTTTCTGCACCTCTCTTGACTCTTTCTGCACCCTTCTTCCCTTTTTCTGCACCTCCTGTCTCTTTCTGCACCTCCTGTCTCTTTCTGCACTCCTGTTCCCTCTTTCTGCACCTCTTGCCTTTTTCTGCACCCTTCTTCCCTTTTTCTGCACCTCTGTTGCTTCTTTCTGCCCTTCTCTTGCCTGTTTCTGCACCTCACTTGCCTGTTTCTGCACCTCACTTGCCTGTTTCTGCACCTCACTTGCCTGTTTCTGCACCTCACTTGCCTGTTTCTGCACCTCACTTGCCTGTTTCTGCACCTCACTTGCCTCTTTCTGCACCTCTCTTGCCTCTTTCTGCACCTCTCTTGCCTCTTTCTGCACCTCTCTTGCCTCTTTCTGCACCTCTCTTGCCTCTTTCTGCACTCGTCTTCCCTCTTTCTGCACTCGTCTTCCCTCTTTCTGCACCTCTCTTCCCTCTTTCTGCACCTCTCTTCCCTCTTTCTGCACCTCTCTTCCCTCTTTCTGCACCTCTCTTCCCTCTTTCTGTACCTCTCTTCCCTCTTTCTGTACCTCTCTTCCCTCTTTCTGTACCTCTCCTGCATCTTTCTTCACCTCTGTTGCTTCATTGTGCATTTCTCTTGCTTGTTTCTGCACCTCACTTGCTTGTTTCTGCGCCCCTCTTGCCTCTTTCTGCACCCGCCTGCCTCTTTCTGAAACTCTGTTGCTTCTTTCTGCCCTTTTCTTGCTTCTTTCTGCACCCCTCTTGTCTCTTTCTGCACCCTTCTTGCCTCTTTCTGCACCCTTCTTGCCTCTTTCTGCACCCTTCTTGCCTCTTTCTGCACCCTTCTTGCCTCTTTCTGCACCCTTCTTGCCTCTTTCTGCACCTCTCTTGCCTCTTTCTGCACCTCTGTTACATCTTTCTGCACCTCTCTTACATCTTTCTGCACCTCTCTTGCATCTTTCTGCACCTCTCTTGCATCTTTCTGCACCTCTCTTGCATCTTTCTGCACCTCTCTTGCATCTTTCTGCACCTCTGTTGCTTCTTTCTGCCCTTCTCTTGCTTCTTTCTGCCCTTCTCTTGCCTGTTTCTGCACCTCACTTGCCTCTTTCTGCACCTCACTTGTCTCTTTCTGCACCTCACTTGCCTCTTTCTGCACCTCACTTGCCTCTTTCTGCACCTCACTTGCCTCTTTCTGCATCCTTGCCTCTTTCTGCACCTCACTTGCCTCTTTCTGCACCTCACTTGCCTCTTTCTGCACCTCACTTGCCTCTTTCTGCACCTCACTTGCCTCTTTCTGCACCTCTCGCCTCTTTCTGCAGCTCTCGCCTCTTTCTGCAGCTCTCGCCTCTTTCTGCAGCTCTCGCCTCTTTCTGCACCTCTCGCCTCTTTCTGCACCTCTCGCCTCTTTCTGCACCTCTCGCCTCTTTCTGCACCTCTCGCCTCTTTCTGCACCCTTCTTGCCTCTTTCTGCACCCTTCTTGCCTCTTTCTGCACCCTTCTTGCCTCTTTCTGCACCCTTCTTGCCTCTTTCTGCACCTCTCTTGCCTCTTTCTGCACCTCTGTTACATCTTTCTGCACCTCTCTTGCCTCTTTCTGCACCTCTCTTGCCTCTTTCTGCACCTCTCTTGCATCTTTCTGCACCTCTCTTGCATCTTTCTGCACCTCTCTTGCATCTTTCTGCACCTCTCTTGCATCTTTCTGCACCTCTGTTGCTTCTTTCTGCCCTTCTCTTGCTTCTTTCTGCACCTCACTTGCCTCTTTCTGCACCTCACTTGCCTCTTTCTGCACCTCACTTGCCTCTTTCTGCACCTCTGTTGCTTCTTTCTGCCCTTCTCTTGCTTCTTTCTGCACCTCACTTGCCTCTTTCTGCACCTCACTTGCCTCTTTCTGCACCTCACTTGCCTCTTTCTGCACCTCACTTGCCTCTTTCTGCACCTCACTTGCCTCTTTCTGCACCTCACTTGCCTCTTTCTGCACCTCACTTGCCTCTTTCTGCACCTCTCTTGCCTCTTTCTGCACCCCTTTTCCCTCTTTCTGCACCCCTGTTCCCTCTTTCTGCACCTCTGTGCTTCTTTCTGCGCTTCTCTTGCCTCTTTCTGCACCTCACCTGCCTCTTTCTGCACCTCTCTTGCCTCTTTCTGCACCTCTCTTGCCTCTTTCTGCACCCTTCTTCCCTTTTTCTGCACCTCTCTTGCCTCTTTCTGCACATCTCTTGCCTGTTTTTGCAGCTCTGTTGCTTCTTTCTGCACCCCTCTTGCCTCTTTCTGCACCCCTCTTGCCTCTTTCAGCACCCCTCTTGCCTCTTTCAGCACCCCTCTTGCCTCCTTCTGCACCCCTCTTGCCTCCTTCTGCACCCCTCTTGCCTCCTTCTGCACCCCTCTTGCCTCCTTCTGCACCCCTCTTGCCTCCTTCTGCACCCCTCTTGCCTCCTTCTGCACCCCTCTTGCCTCTGCACCCCTCTTGCCTCTGCACCCCTCTTGCCTCTGCACCCCTCTTGCCTCTGCACCCCTCTTGCCTCTGCACCCCTCTTGCTTCTTTTTGCACTTCACTTGCTTCTTTTTGCACTTCACTTGCTTCTTTTTGCACTTCACTTGCTTCTTTTTGCACTTCACTTGCTTCTTTTTGCACTTCACTTGCTTCTTTTTGCACCTTTCTTCCTCTTTCCGGACTTCTGTTGCCTCTTTCTGCATTTTTCTTCCTCTTTCCGGACTTCTGTTGCCTCTTTCTGCATTTTTCTTGCATCTTTCTGCACCTTTCTTCCTCTTTCTGTACATGTCCTACCTATGTAGGCATAGCATTTAAAAAACTTTAGAAATTCATTGTAAAAACCACATGTTTCAGGGACGTTATAGTTGGGAATCAGCATTTAAAAAACCTTCGATATTCACTGAAAAAACCACAGGTTTCAGGGACGTTATAGTTAGGCTGACATTTAACTCGCACAAAACCAGAGAAATTCAGCCATTATAGTTAGCTGAGCTAACTAACTCTCGCCCCCGCAATGCACTTCTGATGACGTCACATATTACATCACTCCTGACATGGTCAGTGACATCACTGATGACATCATCCACCTAATATCTGATGCACCTCCTCACACCCTTGTATAACCTTTCATACACCCACTCTAAAATACAGACTACCATTCTCGAAACCATAGACACACCAATACCAGTTAGTACATACCCACTCACTGATTCATAGGTCTACACACATCCACTCACTCACCCATACAGTCACTCATACACTCAGCCACTCATCAATACAGCCACTGATATATGCACTCATACACCCAGACAGACACTCACATACCGCCACTCACCCATAGAGTTACTCACACACCTAGTCAGTCACCCAAAGAATCAATCACACTGCCATTTACTCACCTATACAGTTATACACACGCCACCTCACTTATTCATTCCGATACTAACACATACTTACTCTCTTATACAATCACCGACACAAGCACACACTCATCCATACAGCCACTCTCACAATCTCTCACTCTCACATTGTCATTTATATACTCCAACACTCACATATACTGCCTTTCACATTTGTAGTTACTCACACAAATACCACTGAGACATCCATTCACTCACCAACACAGCCATACGCACACTCACTCACCCATACAGCACCTTGCAGACGCACTCATGAACCCATACACCCAGTGAATCACCCACTCACACATCGATGCCGGGAGTCACACACACCCCACCCACCCACACAGACACTCAGGCACCCAGACAACCAATCATTAACCCATATAGATACTCATGTAGCTACTCACCAACCCATGCAGCCACTTACATACCAGCTGAAAGACTGATACAGACAGTCACACAGATTAGTCATTCTCCCATGCATTCACTAAGACATATCTAATCACTCACTTATACAGTCAGTCCCGCACCTACTAAATCATCCATTCATACACCCACTCATTCTTCAATACACCTTGGAGTATATATATATATATATATATATATATATAACATTCTTAAACTTTTTAGAAACACTCAAGTCGCTGGATGATGTCATCAGTGATGTCACTGACCATGTCATGAGTGATGTAATATGTGACGTCATCAGCAGTGCATTGCGGGGTGCGAGTTATAGTTAGCTCAGCTAACTATAGCAGCTTAATTTCTCTGGTTTTGTACGAGTTAAATGTCAGCCTAACTATAACATCCCTGAAACCTGTGGGTTTTTTTCAGTGAATATCTAAGCTTTTTAAATGCTAATTCCTAACTATTACGTCCCTGAAACCTCTGTTTTTTCAGTGAAAAAATATATATATGTGTATATATATATATATATAAATATATGTCTAGCCAAAAACATGTATGTAGTAGTTTCAAACATATATATACATGTATATACATACATAAACATGCCGCCTAAAACCATTCAACAGGCTAAGATGCCAAGATTGCATTGGATTTTTCATTTAAAACAAAAATAAGTTTATATAGCATTTCTGTAAAATAGAACATGCACTCCTCTAGTGTTCCAACATAGCCTTTTATTTTCAAAGAAAAAGGTAGGTAATATCAGGCAATTAGCCCATAGGCTGCATAGATAAAACCACAACAGTAATAAACTGACGCCATGCCTTCAAGACCTCCCTGCTCCCATCATGCTCCACAGGTGACATGTCAGTTCTTTTTTCCGGTTCCTTCTGTGAGGATCCTGGAGCATTGAGCTCGTTAGTTTTTGGCCTTTCCTACCACAAATTGGTTTTTTTTGGGAGTATTTCTCTTCATTCGACGTCTTTGACTGCTGGATACCTTTTCTAACCGTTTTCTGACAAATTTGGAAAAAAGTTTCCTGTCGGAAGTGCCAGCATTATTCAATAAATGTCCTTCCTGTGGGAAGAAAATAGCAAAATCAGACCCACACTCTGTCTGTATTGTGTGTTTACCATCTTCACACAATCCTGACAAGTGTTACTACTGCCAACATTTTTCCAGGAGGACTCTTCGAAACAGAGAGAAGATCACGCTGCATGACTTGCAGGAGAGGGGAAAGGGAAGAACAAATGGCCTTGGAGGGTGCCATGCGTTCAAAGAGCCCTCCTCACGTGACAAACAAGAACGCTGGGGTAGAGCAGAGAAGAGACCTCACTCTGCCTCGCTGTCGACTAGAAAGAGATCACCGTCGAGGCAAGTTTCTGACGGTTCACCTTCTGCGTCACGATTGATGTCAGAGAAACATAGATGGCATGCATCGACGTTGAAGGGAAAGTTGCCGTTGAGGCAATTAGCGCCTACGCCAGGTCTACGACGAGACCCCTCGCTGGAGCATGCTCGGAGGACGTAAGACCTGCAAAGCGCAAATCGATGCCGAAAAGCGGACTTGGGTCGACGTCAGGGAAAGTGTCCTCCTCACCACTCGGCGACTGCGCTGCAGAGGTCGGCATCCAGAACTCCACCGCCGTCGTAGCATAGGCGGTCGGTGTCGAGAGCGTCGCCGTCGGGCGAGCGCATGTCTATGTCGAGAACGCTGCCGATGGGATATAGGCGATCCAGAGTGTCACAGTCGGTGTCGCCGCATTCAGGCCGCCGTTCGGCATCGAGAGGCTTGATGTTGAGGCCTACCTCTCACCGGCATTCGAAGAAGCGGCAAATGGCTATTTCGTCTTAGAAGAATCCCACAACGGCGATGACCATCAAGTCGCTGAGGCTCCCGTCGACGGAGGCACAGGGAAGCTGGAGATCGACGTCAAAATCCAGATCGTAGACGTCAAGAGAAACATCTTCTCCAGGCATCAGAATCGTACAATAACTCTTGATGGCTCTCCGGCTCTGGAAAAAAGCGCCTCCTGTTAACCTGTCTCCACGGTGGTTGCAGAGTGTCAAACATTGGAGAGTCCCACGAAGAAGCCCAGGATCAGACTTCTCACAAACGTGCTCTCCTTCCAGAGTTTCTGCTGGTCCCCCACCCAGAATTACAGCTGGAAGATCTCCACACAGATCTCTAAGGAGAACGAGATCTCCTTCTACACGAAGATCTCGATCTTGAACACCTCTCAGGCGATCTAGATCACAAAGACGGAGATCAACTTCTTGGTCTACAGCATCCTCTCGATCTTCGGTTCAGGACTATTCACCAACGCTATCTGCTACCCCGCCAGTTCGTGTCTCCAGTGGACGACATGACCACCTTCAATGAAGTCTTAAGCAGGGGTGCCAGTAAGCTGAACATTGAAATGCCTACGCCGGCTACCTCTGCATAAGTAATATTTGAGACACACTATCACAGGTCCTCAGCAAGGCCTCTGCTCCCTCTGGTTCCGGGGCTGCTTAAACCAGCTCAACAAACATTTTTTGACTCCAGCTACAGTAGGGTCGGCTCCACCATGCATTATTAAAAAAGTACAAAGCTCCTGACCAGGACCCACTGTTTCTTAGAACAGATCCACCACCGGATTCTATAATAGTGGCAGCAGCTAGTTAGGCGCATCCAGGGGCTGCCTCCTCTTCAGTCCCTCCTGAGAAGGAAAGCAAACATATGGACTCCCTAGGGAAGAAGATGTGCAACACTTCTGCTTCTTCTATTGACACAATATGGTTCCGCACTCAGCAGTGTAACATAAGAGTCAAAACAGTCTTTGTGTGCATATTGAAAAACTTCCGCTTCACGATTATTTCTTTTTATTCCAAAATGTTCTTTATTAGACTTTCTTTTTTTTACATCAAGATAAGTCGATCAGTTAAAATTCAATAGCTGACGCGTTTCGTCCCAGAGGGACTTCTTCAGGGCTATAAAAAACATATATACAAACATTTAAAAGCAAGTTCACATATGTACATCGACGCACTAATACACCTTGTATCTTACAGTGGTCCAAGCTCAGGTCATAACTGAGTCAGCAATTCCTATGCAACACTTAGATGATATTCTCAATTAACATGATTTGGGCCTATATTTTAATATTAGTAACGGTGGGGAACATCTACTAACAAATTTTATATAGTGAACTATAATATGCTGCTATGATCACATACCTCCACAATGTAATAGATAGCTTCCACTAGGGACATTTGTTCTGTAGTCTGGCTTAGATCCTTTGTTCACACATTTTATATGGTGTGTATTTCCTAGAACAATAGAATGTACACCCTTTACTGGTGCATGAGATCTAACATAAACGCTATTTACACATATATATTCTTTTTATTGTTAAAAAGCAACTTCAATTTCACTGTCAAGTACATTTAAAACATAGTTATTAATTTTATATCAATTATCAACACTTCACACCTAGAAAATAGAAGCAACAGAGATTGTGTGCATCATTAAATGTCAAATAATTTCCAAATACATTTTTCCTCCTTTTAAAATTTGTGATGCATAAAACTACCAAATGCACATATATTAACGCACACTAACAAAATAACCTGGACCTTGTCAGAGAGTTTGCTTTTTAAGTTCAACTGACATAATAGTCCACACTGGCTTTGTGAACTGTAGCCTCATTGTTTCGCAAAGGTTTTGTTAGACCAATCTTATTAACTGCAGAAGCGACCCATTATAAGCAATTCCACCGTGGCTATAACAGTTCCTTCTCCACGTCAGTATCACAGGAGCTATCTAAAAAGTTACCTTTGCACCTTGTTACTATTAATACCTGTCTCACAGGGTAACATTTGTGTAAATTCCGAAGCATGTTTAATATATGCGCATGTCCTATCTGAGACGTGCATTGCGCTGTAATAGGTAATATATTTACCGAGACATTCTATTTATTATGTGCACCTCGTCACGTTGACAAGCGTTTTGAATGTATCCAAAAGTTAAATACTCCAAATATTGTTGTCTTAATGTCCTGCTCACCAACAGAGCTTAGACTTCAAAGTGCAAATTCATATTCGATTACACTGTTCTCAAGTGAAATGGACGTGACTAATTGGATCTAATGCGGCACCATTTGAATGAGAAGGAAATATGTAAATTCTCATATATCGACAAAGTCTATAAGGTTTAATAACCCGGATGGAATAAGTATAATCGGACGCCATCTTAGAGCGTGCAATATCTGTATTAGGACAGGAGAACAGGGAAATAACACAATCGAGTTTCGCTCGAGGAAATAAATGAACTGTTTTTGAGACTGCAAAGATAATTTAATACTATTATACATTTGAAAGTCCAACCTACAAACGTTAGTATGACGGGCATAAAACACTGAATTCTGCATTTTTATCAGATCGTATGTTCCACTCACCATTTGCGCGGCTCGGTAACCGGCAGTATATTCGTGCGTCAGTTTCAGGATTTTGAAACCGAGCATCTTTTGGCGGGCATTTTTATACTAAAATTCGAGGATGTGAAACACCTGAGAGTATAGACATAGACAACGCTCTAGCCGAACGTGTCTGCGTTAGATAATGCAGGCGCCATCTTTGAGTGGGTGTTACTAATTCAGCTAAATAAGAGCCTGATGTTAGAACCATATATACTCGTATCGAGTGGCCTAAATATATGGTCAGAAATTCTAATATGTATTTATTTCAAATTGGCAAAGCAGCACAATTTGTTTCAAAGGATTTTGTGTGTTTATTTAAAACCCAGTCTTAGTTGGCACAGCCCACACGGCACCATTTGATCAAATAAAGCCGGCACCATTTTAAAATGGGAAGTATAGTTCAATTCAATGCAGATCAGTTTTCTAGTGTCTGCGTTAGATGGTGCAGGCACCATCCTCGAATGGATATTCCCGGTTCAGCTAAACATCAGCCTAATAGTAGAACCATGTCTACTCGTATCGAGTAACCTCAATATTTGTTAGATAATTCTTATATGTGTTTGTTTCAAAATATCGAAACACAATATGTTTCGGGGAATTTTGTGTATTTATTTAAAGCCCAGTGCTCGTTAACATAGCCCACACGGCACCACTTGGTCTAAAATAAAACAGGCACTATATTTAACTAGGAAATATAATACAGTTTAATGTGGGCCAGTTTCTTGAAAACAAGAATGGGGCATCTTAGTCAGCTGGATATGTTCTATTGTCATCTCAATGAACCCAATTTAACAAAGTTTGACAACAGTCTGAAATAATTAATACAATGATTTTAGTGGCAATGCATTACAGACCAGATCGCATGTGGTTAAGTTGTCTATGACATCATTAAAAAAATAATACATTGTGATCCCAAATACTTGTAACTCAATTAGAACGATCTATACATCTAGAGTAGACAACATTATTAATGCATGTAACAAGACAAAGCAAGGGAACTTATTTCCTATTTTCTATCTTATTAAAAAAAAAAAAAAGACAAAATATCCAGTCGCAACTCACATATATCAGGATCATCCGAATGACAGGAACATTGTTTTGCGGTATTGATCATGTAGCAACACAAGAAAGAGGAGGAAACAGAGAGTTACTCCTGAGACAGTTAGAAGCAAGTTGGATCTGTCGCTTGAGGACTGTTAAATTTGGATTAAACATCAATAATGAGTTTCATCACTATTTATGAGCCACATGGAAATGTTGCCTATACAGGGGTAATTACATCTGATTCCGTGTGATTTCCTTGCTAGCAAACAATGAATTAAAATTCTGTGGGTCTTTAAAATCTTTATACGGACATGTTCTAAAACAGTAACTATTGTGTTTGGACATATGGGAATGTATAAAAAATGTGAAAAAAATTAAGATAGAAAATAGGAAATAAGTTCCCTTGCTTTGTCTTGTTACATGCATTAATAATGTTGTCTACTCTAGATGTATAGATTATTCTAATTGAGTTACAAGTATTTGGGATCACAATGTATTATTTTTTTAATGATGTCATAGACAACTTAATGCTATTGAGCTACATGCGATCTGGTCTGTAATGCATTGCCACTCAAATGATTGTATTAATTATTTCAGACTGTTGTCAAACTTTGTTAAATTGGGTTCATTGAGATGACAATAGAACATATCCAGCTGACTAAGATGCCCCATTCCTGTTTTCAAGAAACTGGCCCACATTAAACTGTATTATATTTCCTAGTTAAATATAGTGCCTGTTTTATTTTAGACCAAGTGGTGCCGTGTGGGCTATGTTAACGAGCACTGGGCTTTAAATAAATACACAAAATTCCCCGAAACATATTGTGTTGTTTCGATATTTTGAAACAAACACATATCAGAATTATCTAACAAATATTGAGGTTACTCGATACGAGTAGACATGGTTCTACTATTAGGCTGATGTTTAGCTGAACCGGGATTATCCATTCGAGGATGGTGCCTGCACCATCTAACGCAGACGCTAGAAAACTGATCTGCATTGAATTGAACTATACTTCCCACTTTAAAATGGCGCCGGCTTTATTTGATCAAATGGTGCCGTGTGGGCTATGCCAACTAAGACTGGGTTTTAAATAAACACACAAAATCCTTTGAAACATATTGTGCTGCTTTGCCAATTTGAAATAAAGACATATTAGAATTTCTGAGCATATATTTAGGCCACTCGATACGAGTATATATGGTTCTATCATCAGGCTCTTATTTAGCTGAATTAGTAACACCCACTCAAAGATGGCGCCTGCATTATCTAACGCAGACACGTTCGGCTAGAGCGTTGTCTATGTCTATACTCTCCGGTGTTTCACATCCTCGAATTTTAGTATAAAAATGCCCGCCAAAAGTTGCTCGGTTTCAAAATCCTGAAACTGACGCACGAATATACTGCCGGTTACCGAGCCACGCAAATGGTGAGTGGAACATACGATCTGATAAAAATGCAGAATTCAGTGTTTTATGCCCGTCGTACTAACGTTTGTAGGTTGGACTTTCAAATGTATAATAGAATTAAATTATCTTTGCAGTCTCAAAATCAGTTAATTTATTTCCTCGAGTGAAACTCGATTGTGTTATTTCGCTGTTCTCCTGTCCTAATACAGATATTGCACGCTCTAAGATGGCGTCCGATTATACTTATTCCATCCAGGTTAAACCTTATGGACTTTGTCGCTATATGACAATTTACATATTTCCTTCTTATTCAAATGGACCCGCATTAGATCCAATTAGTCACGTCCATTTCACTTGAGAACAGTGTAATCGAATATGAATTTGCACTTTGAAGTCTAAGCTCTGTTGGTGAGCAGGACATTACGACAATAATATTTGGAGTATTTAACTTTTGGATACATTCAAAACGCTTGTCAACGTGACAGGGTGCACATAATAAATAGAATGTCTCGGTAAATATATTACCTATTACAGCGCAATGCACGTCTCAGATAGGATATGTGCATATATTAAACATGCATCGGAATTTACACAAATGTTACCCTGTGAGACAGGTATTAATAGTAACAAGGTGCAAAGGTAACTTCTTAGATAGCTCCTGTGATACTGACGTGGAGAAGGAACTGTTATAGCCACGGTGGAATTGCTTATGTGTTGCTTCTGCGTTAATAATATTGGTCTAACAAAACCTTTGCGAAACAATGAGGCTACAGTTCACAAAGCCAGTGTGGACTATTATGTCAGTTGAACTTAAAAAGAAAACTCTCTGACAAGGTCCAGGTTATTTTGTTAGTGCGCGTTAATATATGTGCATTTGGTAGTTTTATGCATCACAACTTTTAAAAGGAGGAAAAATTTATTTGGAAATTATTTGACATTTGATGATGCACACAATCTCTGTTGCTTCTATTTTCTAGGTCTGAAGTGTTGATAATTGATATAAAATTAATGATTTTTAAATGTACTTGACAGTGAAATTGAAGTTGCTTTTTAACAATAAAAAGAATATATTTGTGTAAATAGCGTTTATGTTAGATCTCATGCACCAGTAAAGGGTGTACATTCTGTTGTTCTTGGAAATACACAACATATAAAATGTGTGAACAAAGGATCTAAGCCAGACTACAGAACAAATGTCACTAGTGGAAGCTATCTATTACATTGTGGAGGTATGTGATCATAGCAGCATATTATAGTTCACTATATAAAATTTGTTAGTAGATGTTCCCCACCGTTACTAATATTAAAATATAGGCCCAAATCATGTTAATTGAGAATATCATCTAAGTGTTGCATAGGAATTGCTGACTCAGTTATGACCTGAGCTTGGACCACTGTAAGATACAAGGTGTATTAGTGCGTCGATGTACATATGTGAACTTGCTTTTAAATGTTTGTATATATGTTTTTTTATAGCCCTGAAGAAGTCCCTCTGGGACGAAACGCGTCGGCTATTGAATTTTAACTGATCGACTTATCTTGATGGAAAAAAAGAAAGTCTAATAAAGAACATTTTGGAAGGAAAATAAATAATCGTGAACCGGAAGTTTTTCAATATGCACACAAAGACTGTTTTGACTCTTATGTTACACTGCTGAGTGCAGAACCTTATTGTGTCAATGTTTGATTAGGAAATTTTTCCTGATTTAGGAGTAGAGAGGGGTGTACTCCTTGGTTCCTTGCACTGTTATTTACTGCCCATATATTATATTGTCAGGTGCGGATTGTTATTGCCTCAACCCTCAGCTTGTTGTTATAAAACTTCTGCGTCTTATATGAAGGTGGCTAGTGCCTCTGCGCTCCTAGGGAAATACAACAGGGCGCTGTGGGACTCTTTCACGGTTCACCGATAAGCTGCCCAAAGCAAGACCAACAAGACTTCCAAGAGATCTTACAGGAATGTAGCCTTGTGGCAAACCAGGTGATCAGCGCGGCGGCTGACGCTTCTGATCTTGCAGCACATGGGTACTCCCGCGGCATCTGTACCAGGCGATCGGCCTGGCTGCGGCTTACAGGTCTCAAACCTGAAGCACAGTGCAGGATCATGAACCTCCCCTTCAGCAGCAGCTCCCTGTTTGGCACCCATGCCGATGATATGTCTAAAATGAAATCAGAATTGGACACCCTGAAGGCAGTCGGCCTCGAAAAACGTAAAGAGTTAAGGCGCAGATACCAGCCTTACGATCGCCGGCATTTCCAGCAGAGGGTTCAAACCCCTCACTGGTCGTCACAACAGCAACAGTCCAGGTCGTATTATCACCAACGTCGACCAGGAAGAGGAACAGGAGCCTCTAGATCAACATCCACCTCAGCAAAACAGCCGGCAAAGCAATGAGCACTTGCTTCCCCTATAAGGTTTCACCTGGACGAGTGGAAAAAAATCACAAAAGATAAATGGGTTCTCAACATTGTGCAAAATGGCTACTTACTATTCAAGTCCCCTCCAACACCAATGCCACCTCGGTGAGCGTCTGTCCATCAACGCCATTTACATCAGACAGAGGTGAATACTACAAAAAGACGCTATAGAGGAAGTTCCTTTATCCCAACAACAAGGAATTTACTCCCATTGCTTCCTGGTTGTAAAGAAAGGTCCAACTCAGGAGTACAGACCCATACTCGATTTAAGGCGCTTAAACAAATTCATCCGCAAAGAAAGATTTCGGTTGCTAGCACTGCACCAAATGTTTCCTCAACTGCATCAAGGGGATTCGATGTGCCTCATAGAGCTTCAGGATGCGCACTTTTATGTTCCAGTTTCCTAAAGCATCGAAAATTCCTTCGTTTTCAGGTGGCGTCGAAGCACTTCCAGTACAAATTCCTCCCGTTTGGGTTAAAATAAGTGCCCCACACTTTCTCGAAATGCATGGCAGTAGTAGCAGCTTTTGTACGCAAGCAGAAAATCTTCGTCTATCCGTACCTGGACGACTGGCTGCTGAAAAGTTCGTCACCCGCTCTGCTGCAGAGACCCCTCCAATGCTGCATTCGAGTGTTGGGCCGTCTAGGTCTACAAATCAACTACAAGAAGTCTATTTTCAATCCAACACAAAAGATCCATTACCTGGGGGCTACTCTGGATACTGTAAGCGCAAGCGTGTCCTTCGGAGGAAATGTTATCCTCAATAACCAACAAGTGCCCCACACTCCTCCGCACACACCTCCCCATGGCCAGACAAGTGTCCTCTCTTCTGGGCTCAATGGCGTCCTGCATCTTCATTGTCCCCAATGCCAGGCTGCAAATGCGCCCTCTCCAGCAGGCTTTGGAGGATCAGTGTTCACAGACCACGAACCGCTGGGAAGTCACTGTGGCTCTACCTCGGGTAGCCAAGGATTCACTCAGATGGTGGATGAAACGTACTCCCCTGCTGAAAGGGGTGCCGTTCCATCAGGACCTTCCTAGCCATACGATCATCACTGACTCTTCGCTCCAGGGTTGGGGGAGCTCACATGGGCCCTCTCAAAGTACAAGGATTGTGGTCAGAGGCGGAGAAGGGATATCATATCAATATGTTAGAGCTTAGAGCCGTACATCTTGCACTCAAGGCATTCTTCCCTTCCATCCAGACAAACTCGCTGTTGATTCAGACGGACAACACCACAACCATGTATAATCTGAACAAACAGGGAGGGACCAGGTCGAGACCCCTCTCTCAGGAGTCTCAAACCATATGGAAGTGGCTGCTTGGAAGGAAGCTAACCATTTCTGCGATTCCCCTACCAGGCACTCTCAACGTTCATGCAGACGCTTTAAGTCGGAACTTTGTCGAAGCTCACGACTGGGTACTAAACAACGAAGTCGCGGAAGACTTCTTCCAACGATGGGGATTTGCAGACATTGACCTGTTTGCGGACGCAACAAACGCAAAATGCTGCGTCTTCGAATCCAGGTTCCATCAACCACGCTTCAGAGGGAATGCGCTTTTGATCGAATGGTCAGAGACATTTCTTTATGCTTTTCCACCAATTCCTCTCATTCCTCTAGTGATCAACATGTTCTACAGAGCCAAGAGCAGGATGATCCTGATCGCACCAGAGTGGCCTCACCAGTGGTGGTATCCGAACTTTCTTCATCTATCCGAGACCCCACACTGGAGGGTACCGTGCCGTCCGGACCTACTATCCAAACTCAGAGGGAAGGTGTTCCATCTCAGCCTTCCATCTCTGAGATTGACGGTATGGCTCCTGAGGTCATACAGTATGGACATCTAGGCTTGTCTTGAGACTGTATGAACATTCTTAAAGAGGCTAGGAGACGATCCACAAGAAAGTTGTATGCTTTCAAATGGAAGCGTTTCTACATATAGTGCTCCAATAATGGCTATGATCCCATTCTAGGGCAGGAGCAGGTGATTCCACCCTACCTACTGTATTTAGCCCAACCAGGCCTTCAGTTTTCTTCTATAAAGGTGCATTTGGCTGGTATCACAGCATACAGAAAATCTCCCACACAGGTCTTTCTTCCAGATGCCCGTGGTTAAGCACTTCCTTGAAGGGTTGAAAAAAGTCTATCCACCAATTAGATCTCCTTCTCCTCCATGGGAGCTTATTGTGGTTCTTTCTAAGTTGATGGGTCCCCGTTCGGACCCATTCATAAAGCGTCCCTGCAACATTTGTCATGGAAGACCGCTTTCTTTGTGGCAGTTACCTCTGCTCGCAGAGTGAGCTAGATTCAAGCTCTGTGTTGTAAAGAACCTTATCTAATTTTTCATGCAAACAGGCTGGTTCTTAGAACTCCTCCTAATTTTTTTAGCTAAGGTGGTCTCGGATTTTCATGTTAACCAATCTATCACTCTTCCTACCTTTTTTCAAATCCTTCAAGTCCTCCTGAAAGGGCTCTACATTCTCTAGACCTCAAAGGGGTTCTCAAATTCCATCTAGACAGAACCAAAGATCTAAGAAAATCAGACTGTTTGTTTGTGAACTATGGTTCCATGCGTACTGGCTTTGAATCTTCCAAACAGTCCATCTCTAGATGGATAGTTTTATGCATTACATTGTCTTACCAGCTGGCTAATAGACAACTCCCTGGTAAACCAAAGGCTCACTCCATCAGGGGAAAGGCCTCTACTACAGCCCTCCTCAAAAATATTCCAATTGCAGAAATATGTAAAGCTGCCACATGGCGATCAGTACACACCTTTGCTCGCCACTATTGTTTAGACTCTGACACTCGGGCAGATGCTCAGTTTGGGCAAGCCTCTTTAAGGAACCTGTTTGGATAAAGTATCCCTAGAGCAGTGATACTCAAAGTATGTCCTGGGGGACGCTTGCGGCCTTCTTGACCTTTACATGCGGCCCCCCCTGGTGAACAGTAGCACAAGCTGCTGTTTAATTGCTGAGCACAAAAAGTCAGAAGAAAATGTTAAATAAACAAGCAAGCATTTATTGACCTTCAAATACATGCTTGTCCGTTTGTTTAACAATTTTTTTTAGACCTGTTTACAGAATCCGTGACCCACCCAGACCCCCTGCCACCACCCTGCAGGCATCAGTGCAGCCCTCGGTCACACCACAGACCGTACTTTGCGGCCCCTGGGCAAATGTTTGCGAGTACCCATGCCCTAAAGTGTCTGTAACTGTACTGGTGTTCGTCCGCAGGATTGTGGGGATGGGCTTGCTACTCTATTCAGTGCTTATGACTATTGATGAGTATCCGCTGGAAGAGGAGGATACATTTCTTACCTGTAATCCTAGTTCTCTTCCAGGGGTATACTCATCAAAGTTCTAAGCAATCCACCGCCTCTCCGGACAAATATCTTTTGTAATAGTAGCATTTTCCTCATTCTTGATTCCTACCCATGATGTTACGCTATAAAAAAGAACTGACCTAACTGTCACCTGTGGAGCATGATGGGAGCAGGGAGGTCTTGGAGGTCTTAAAGGCACAGCGCCAGTTTATTAATGTTGTGGTTTTATCTATGCAGCCTATGGGCTAATTGCCTGCTATTACTTGCCTTTTTCTTTGAAAATAAAAGGCTACGTTGGAACACTAGAGGAGTGCATGTTCTATTTTAGAGAAATGCTATATAAACTTATTTTTATTCCAAATGAAAAATTCAATGCAATCTTGGCATCTTAGCCTGTTGAATGGTTTTAGGCTGCATGTTTATGTATGTATATACATGTGTATATATATATATGTATGTTTGAAGGTACTACGTACATGGTTTTGGCTAGACATGTGTGTATGTGTATGTGTGCATGTGTGCGTGTGTGTGTGTGTGTGCGGGTGTGTGTGTGTATATATGTGTATATATATATATATATATATATAATATACTGGCGGTCGCCAGAAGATAGTTATAGTTAGGACCTATTTTCCATAGGAAATCCGCAACATTCTATTTGAAATAACTCTTGCGTCGGTTGACGAATCTTCGCGAAATTTTCAAACTTTATGGCCCGCTCCGGTCCGCTCCTACCCTGAAAGTTTCGGGGTGATTCGTCAGCGGGGGCCGAGAAAAAGGGGGTCCCAAAACGTGTTTTCCCCATTCATTTTCCCATAGGAAACTTTAGCCACGGCTACAGTCCGAACTGCTGAACGGAATTACACCAAATTTGGCAAAGAGGTAGTTCTTGGTTCAGAAAGAACCCTTTTGTTAAATGGTGTAAATCCGTTCAGTAGTTCCTGTGAAAATCAAAACGAAAATCACATATATATCTGTGGCCGCGTCGGATTCGCGCACCCTCCCGATCACGAGCTGCATGCTAATTGGCTGTCAACACTCCAAATCAGGAAGTGTTGGCAGCCATTTTGTCCCTCGGTAGAACCGAGGGACAGAAACAAGTGCGCAAAGCGCACAAAGGGAGCAGAGTAGGAACACCCTGACCCCTAGGTCTGCTCAGGGGTCCCACAAGGACCCCTGGGCAGAAAAAGCATTTTTTTAAAAATCGGCGGGATGCGCTTAGGGTGCGCGGATCCCGCCGTAAAAAAATTGGAAGCGCGGTCTCCCGCGCTTCGATGCTATTTTGCCCCCGGGTGGGCCAAGTCCCGGGGGCATGCGGGGGGGTTGGTTTATAGTTAATGAGGGGGCCTCTAAGGCCCCCCAAGCCCAGGGGACGCCACCCCCGGGGCTTTCTAATAAAAATGGTGCGGGAGGGCACTTTGCCCTCCCGCAGCCCCGGGACCGCCACCCTCCGGGGCTTCTTTTTGAAATTTGAAATACCTGTGTGGGGGCTCCAGCCCCACACGCCCGGGACCGCCACCTCCCGGGACACTAAAAATTTAAAATGGGGGTCCGTTTCGGACCCGAAGCCCCGGGACCACCACCTCCCGGGGCTTTGCAGAAGTGGGGAGGGGACCGCGCGGCCCCCTCCTGGAGCCTGTGGTGGCCCTGGGGACCGCCACCCCCAGAGCCGGCTCCTGCAGTGTCCTGGGGTGCCTACCCCGGGACACTGCTGTTTGCAATGGCAGGGCGGGAGCCTCGCGGCTTCCGTCCTGTCATTGCAAGCTTGCTGCTTCATTGAAGCGAGAGCAGGAAACCTGCTCTCGCTTCAATGAAGCAAAGCACATTGCTTTTCCATAAGGGGAGCTGCATGTCAGCAGCTCCCTTATGGAAAAGCAATGCCGGCTCCCGCAGGACGCGGGGAGCCGGCGGGACCGTGCGGGGATTGGGGACCCCCACGGTCCCCAACGTAGGCCAGGCCCCGGGGATAGGGTCCCCGGGGCCATTAGTGGCTCGGGAGGGGCCTCGCAGCCCCCTCCCAAAAAAAGGAAATAAAAAAATAAAATAAAAAAAGGACGCAAAGGCCGGCCCGGGGGATGGGGTCCCCGGGGCCTTTAATGGCCTGAGGAGGGGGCCACGCAGCCCCCTCCAAATATTTATTTTAATTTTAAAAAAGGGCATGCCGCGGGGATGGGGTCCCCGGGGCAAATATAGGCCCAGGGAAGGGGGCCACGCGGCCCCCTTCCCGTTTAAAAAAATAAAAAAATAAAAGAACAGCCTCAGGCCCCGGGGATGGGGTCCCCGGGGACAAAAGTGGACGAGGGAAGGGGGCCACGCAGCCCCCTCCCTTAAATAAAAAGAAAGAAAAAAAAAAACGGCATCGTGCTGGAGGCCCCGCCCCTCCCTGCAGCACTATGCAAACGCGCCCTGGCGCGTTGTAAGAAGGGAAGTAATTCCCCTTGAATACTGGGGGTCCCTGGGGGCCAACTAGCCCACCGGGAATCTCCAGTATGCGCCGGGGCTGCGTTGCAGAGAGGTGTACAGAGGCCACGCCCCTTTTACACCTCTGTGCAACGCAGCTCTGTGGCGCTTTGGAGCTACATGGTGCGCTAGTTGGACTCCAGGGACCCTCAGGATTCAAGGGGACTTAATCCCCCAACTTAAAACGCGCCACGGGCGCGTTTGCACAGTGGTGAAGGGAGGGCGGGGCTTCAGGTGACATGTGTGCAAACAGGCCCCGTGGCGCGTTTTAAGATGGGGAATTAAATCTAAATCCCCTTCAATCCTGAGGGTCCCTGGGGGCCAACTAGTCCACCAGGTACCTCCAGTGAGCGCCACGGAGCTGCGTTGCAGAGTGTTGTAAAAAGGGGCGTGGCCTCTGAACACCTCTCTGCAAAGCAGCTCTCTGGCGCATACTGGAGGTATCTGGTGGGCTAGTTGGCCCCTAGGGACCCTCGGGATTGAGGAGGAATTAATTCTCCAACTTAAAACGCGCCACAGGGCGTGTTTGCAGACATGTATCCTCAGGCCCCACCCCTTTATTCACCATTGTGCAAATATTCCTCTAAAATCAGCCGAACTACGAATTCCGATTTACTCACCTGTTATCAGGAGAGACCTCAGTGCTGCATCTTTGAGCCCAGTACAGATCCTGAAAAGTAATTCTAACCGTACTTACCAGTAACTTGAATTTCCTTCCATAGGCTAACATTGACTGGTTTCACTTGGAAATTCTTCTAAGTGTGGAGTTTTGGAACTTTATAATATTCCTCTAAAATCAGCCGAACTACGAATTCCGATTTACTCACCTGTTATCAGGAGAGAACCCAGTGCTGCATCTTTTAGCCCAGCACTGACCCTGAAAAGTAATTCTAACCGTACTTACCAGTAACTTGTATTTCCTTCCATAGGAATCCATTGTCTGGTTTTCAGCAGAAAAGTTTCAAAGTGTCGATTTTCACAAACTACAAATAATCCTTAAAAATCGCCTGTATGACTTAAACGCATTCTTTCAACTGTTTACAGGAGATGCACCAGTGCTGGATCCAGGATCCACCACTGAGTAAGAAAAATAACGATAACACTACTTACCTGCTAAGTGAATTTCCTCCCATAGGATAACATTGGTGATTCTATGTGAAAAAGTTTCTAAGTGTCAACTTTTAAAATACAATAATATTCCTTAAAAATCACTACTGTAACCAAAACGCTTTTACTCAACTGTTTACAGGACATGTCCCAGGACTGAATCTAGGATCCAGTCCTGTGGTTAGAAAAGTAATCCATAAAGTAACTAATTGCATTTAACTAGAAATTCACATTGAGCTCAATGTTGCATTGTGTTTGAAATTGTGTTGCCCATTGCAACAACTGTAACTACTGTACTTAAGTCTATTGCCTATTTGCAAAGTATTTAAACTAAAGTAATTCATTCTGAGAAAGTATATTTTGTAATGTAATGTATAATGTAATTACAATGTAATTTAAAAAATAAAATATCTAAAAATAAATAGTTTAAAAAAATGTAGTAAATCAGTATCAAAAAAATAAATATAACAATTAACACATTTAAAAATTGTCATTTACAAAACCTTTGAAATTCACTGAAAAAACCATAGGTTTCAGACACGTTATAGTTAGGAATTAGCATTTAAAAAACCTTTGAAATTCAATGAAAAAACCATAGGTTTCAGACACGTTATAGTTAGGAATTAGCATTTAAAAAACCGTTGAAATTCACTGAAAAAACCATAGGTTTCAGGCACGTTATAGTTAGTTGGACATTGCACTCGTACAACACCCGTGAAATTCCCCCGTTATAGTTAGTTCAGCTAACTATAACTCGCGCCCCCGCAATGCACTGCTGATGACGTCACATATTACATCACTCATGATATGGTCACAGTTACACAAAGCCCATCTGATGTGTTTATGTGCTTTCTAACAAGTGTTGCCAGTTGTAGTACCCAGTGAACGTGTTTTCTAGCTTTGTATATGCTTGTTTCTAATAAAGTTGTGTGTAGGTTTAAAGGGTTCTCAGCTTCCCTCCACCTGTGACTGCTCCTACATATGGAGAGCGAGGAGGCCTCTCCTCCTCACTGTTTCAAACACATGCTGGCAGAGTAGAACACCCTCTCTTCCTCTTAATACCTGGTGAAATCCAATGAGTCTACAATGCTGTGCCCCTCATCAGGGTCCCAGCTCATGACAAGAGGGTTTGACAAGCTGTCACAAATAGATCATGTCTCTCCCCCACCCTGTTTGCAAAAGAGGCCTCTCATGCATGGGAGTGGTCAGAATTCTTTTCAACCTCCTTTTGTGACTATGGTTTTTTAATGTTCTTCACAGGAATGTCAGAAGAGACGTCATTCATTTTACCAAACATCAAAGAGGAGGGCATGGCTTCGTCAATAGACCCTCAGGGCCCTGAGATAATAGGAGGCATTAATGATGACATGGGTGAGTAAATCGTGCTCATCTGAGCCTCATATTCTTGACCTCTTCAGACAAGCATCCGGACAGCAGTCGCAATGTTTACTAATTGTCATGTCACCTGTGTTACCTTTGTGACTTGGCTTTCTCTACTCTCAGATTTCCGATTCCACAAACACACCTTGTTTCTTTTGTTGGTTCACCTCTGTACCCTGTTTATTCTAGTGGATTAATCAGAAGAAACTGATGTTTACATTCACTCTTCCACTTTTTTCACGCCTCAGAACATCACTAGTCACTGAGCTATAGTAAAATATACATTTTAGACAAGTCCTTTGTGTTGACCAAGTTTACTAGGTGAACTAGCTTGTGGTTTGGGTCACAGCACATGTTCTAAATGCAGTGGTGCTAAAATTAAATATGGTCCTGACTTCCTCAAAGAAAGATTACAATGGTCTTTGCCAAGTCTTCAGTCATATCTGCTTTTTAGGTCGAGCCTAGCGGCAGCGCGCGTGCGCTGTTCGCTCTGCGAGGCATGCTGTATTAGGGTATGCACTAGCAGCCCTCCCATATTTGTCATTGTCCTCCTTAAATGCTGGCTTTTGATTCGTAGATAGGCTTGTTAGTCCCTCCTTGGTACCGCCTTGTGTGCATTTGTTACCGCCCATAACGACTGGACCTTTTACGTGGCTTGTTACACGATCGGCTTTATCTAGTGGGTGAGCACTATTTTGTTTATGGACACTGATGGGGACAATGGCGACTACTTTTTTTACTGGTATTTGCATGGTGAGCGCGGCGCCCGCTTTAGGGACACCGTGCTCAGTTTAAAAGTAAAAAAAAAAAAAACTTTGGTGTTGAGTGCGGCGCTCGCTTTAGGGACACCACGCTCAGTTTATTATTTTTTTAAAAATGTAATACTGAGCTCGGCGCCCGCTTCATGGACACCGCGCTCTGTTTCATAATTTTTTTTAAACTTTAGTAATGAGCGCGGCGCCCGCTTCAGGGACACCGCGCTCTGCAATATTTAGCAAATTGGCGCTTGGCTAAAGTGTCCGCACCTTTCGTTAGTAGGCGCGCATAGTCGCTTTTTAAACGGGTGACTATGGCCGTTTCGTTGAACCTGCATCCATTATTCGGACCTACGGTCGGATGGCGGTTGTATGATATTTCATGTATACCTGCTTTCTTAATGCAAATTTCTATGCGTAACTTGCGCTCGCTTTTCCAAGTGACAGGGTGTGCAGTGCTGTGTACTGTTGTGTCACTGCTGGCCAGGAAAGAGACTCCACGTTTGCCATGTTTTTAATGTGTAGAGGTGGACAAGCCAGAAAAGTCTTGGTGAGAGACGAGCCAAACTCTAAGATTCTGACTTGACTCTAAGACACATAACTGCCAAGTTTTCAAATTGTGACATTCCCATGTTTTCAGTGCACATATGTGTGGCCTTTCGGTGATTTATTTTTATTCCTTAGTACTTTATCATGAGTAGAACACCGCAATCAAGCATATAAAATGAGATAGGTTTCAGAAATGACTGCTTTTTACTCAATGAAGAAAGTATCTGACCGCACAGACACTAGAGAAGTGCTTACCCCAGGAAATAAATCTGCTTCCAAAAATGGTCTCATTTGGAATACCAACAATGGAGAGCGTATCCTTGGCTGTAACAAAGAAATACGGATAAACAGGCAAACATTGTGCACTGTACCAATGGTAGATGCCGCCAATAGCACATCTGTCAGCCTTCTGACTCAATAATGTTAGGCATTTAAGAGGGTGCACCATTAAGGTGAATGGAGAATGAACACGTTTTAGAGAGTGATAAAGGTTTGAAAAGCACGTGACCCATTACAGTCTATGGAAGTATTTTGTTTGTCAGACTGGCGAATATAACTAACAAACATTTGCAATGCAATAGGTCTTGCATTTTCGCAATTTTGACCTATTGGTATTGTAAATGACAAAGGCCTTTTATTTATGTGCATTTTGTACTTCTAGTCGCTGTTTGCAGGTTTTCAAAACGCATAAATAAAAGGCATTGTCATTTACAATGCCAATAGCTAAAAATTTCGCAAATGCAAGACCTGTTGCATTGCAAATGCTTGTTACTGTTAGACTTAGTTTTTACACGTTCGCCCCCCAAAACTTCATAACATTAGATGAGCACTCTGACTTTGAACCATTGTACGGCAGCTGTTGTCACTATGGCTTCTTAGTTGAAGATGCCTGGCGCCCAGCCCTCTAGCACAGACAGGCCTAGACGCAATATCAAATATACTCTGGTGTTAGGAGAGTTAGTCTCCAGTGGACCTAGGTTGTACATGAGCCCCTTATGTGGTGACCTCTTGCAGAAAGCCCTGTTCAAGCCTTGTTGTACTAGAGAGAAACCCTGTCCCCCTCTAATGTCCTTCAGCCATGGAGCTTTCAGGAATACCACTCAGAGCTGAAAAGAAGAGAGCGAGTGGGCCATCACTTTTGAATCTCAAATTTTTGTAGGTTTTGTGGCATATCAGCTGTCTCCGTATTCGCCAACATTAACTCCGCTTTAAGCTTCCTTTAGGGGATCTCCTTGGATTTTATGACACAGCGGCTCTTATAATTCTTTAGCAGCTCAGAAGTTCCCCCTTTTGGCCTGTTTGCTGTTGCCAAAATGTGCCAGGACAATTCTCATGTGTCTCTGACCTTTTGCGGACAGGGCGTTGGATAGCTGCTACATGTCCAACGTCCATAATATGTGCTGCCCGAGGCAGCTGAATTCTCCTGTTGACTAATGTGGAGACTGCAATAGAACTGTTGCTAGCTGTCCTAGATATCCGTCATCCTTATGTTTTGGGAGGATAAAGGTGGTCTGGTGCTGGTCAGTTGTCCATTTTCCATATTTGAAAAGATACCTCAGCATCTGTATCTGACTTTGTGCATTGGAGAGTCTGCCGGCGTGCACTGGAGCGTCTGATGGCGTGCGCTGGAGCGTCTGATGGCGTGCGCTGGAGCGTCTGATGGCGTGCGCTGGAGCGTCTGATGGCGTGCGCTGGAGCGTCTGATGGCGTGCGCTGGAGCGTCTGATGGCGTGCGCTGGAGCGTCTGATGGCGTGCGCTGGAGCGTCTGATGGCGTGCACTGGAGCGTCTGATGGCGTGCACTGGAGCGTCTGATGGTGTGCACTGGAGCGTCTGATGGTGTGCGCTGGTGCATCTGGTGTGCGCTGGAGCATCTGGTGTGCGCTGGAGCGAGCGTCTGATGGTGTGCGCTGGAGCGAGCGTCTGATGGTGTGCACTGGAGCGTCTGATGGTGTGCACTGGAGCGTCTGATGGTGTGCGCTGGAGCGAGCATCTGATGGTGTGCGCTGGAGCATCTGATGGTGTGCATTGGAGCGAGCATCTGATGGTGTGCTCTGGAGTGAGCGTCTGGTGTGCATTTGAGCGAGCATCTGATGGTGTGCTCTGGAGCGAGCCTCTGATGGGGTGTGCATTGGAGCGAGCATCTGATGGGGTGTGCGCTGGAGCGAGCGTCTGATGGTGTGCAATGGAGCATCTGATGGTGTACGCTGGGGCGTCTGATGGTGTGCGCTGGAGCGTCTGATGGTGTGCGCTGGAGCGAGCATCTGATGGTGTGCATTGGAGCGAGCATCTGATGGTGTGCGCTGGAGCGAGCATCTGATGGTGTGCGCTGGAGCGAGCATCTGATGGCGTGCACTGGAGGGAGCATCTGATGGCGTGCACTGGAGCATCTGATGGCGTGCACTGGAGCATCTGATGGCGTGCACTGGAGCATCTGATGGCGTGCACTGGAGCACCTGATGGCGTGCACTGGAGCACCTGATGGCGTGCACTGGAGCACCTGATGGCGCTCACTGGAGCATCTGTATCTGCCTTTGTGCATTGGAGCATCTGATGGCGTGCACTGGGGTGTCTGATGGCGTGCACTGGAGCATCTGATGGCGTGCACTGGAGCATCTGACGGCGTGCCTTAGAGTATCCGGAGTGCGCTGGGGCATCTGACGGCGCGCACTGGAGCGTCTGTATCTGCCTTTGTGCATTGGAGCATCTGATGGCGTGCACTGGGGCGTCATGTGGCATGCACTGAAGCATCTGATGGTGTGCACTGGAGCATCTGACGGCGTGCATTAGAGTATCCGGAGTGCGCTGGAGCATCTGACGGCGCGCACTGGAGCGTCTGACCGTGCACTTGGAGCGTCTGACGGCACGCATTGGCACCTCTGACGGCGCTCATTGGAGCGTCTGACGATGTGCATTTGGAGCGTCTGGCGTGCAGTGGAGCATCTGACGGCGTGGACTGGAGCGTCTGACGGCGTGGACTGGAGCGTCTGAAGGCGTGGACTGGAGCGTCTGACGGCGTGGACTGGAGCGTCTGACGGCGTGGACTGGAGCGTCTGACGGCGTGGACTGGAGCGTCTGACGGCGTGCACTGGAGCGTCTGTATCTGCCTTTGTGCATTGGAGCATCTGATGGCGTGCACTGGAGCATCTGATGGCGTGCACTGGGGCGTCATGTGGCATGCACTGAAGCATCTGATGGTGTGCGCTGGAGCATCTGACGGCGCGCACTGGAGCGTCTGACCGTGCACTTGGAGCGTCTGACGGCACGCATTGGCACCTCTGACGGCGCTCATTGGAGCGTCTGACGATGTGCATTTGGAGCGTCTGGCGTGCAGTGGAGCGTCTGGTGGTGTGGACTGAAGCATCTGATGGTGTGCGCTGGAGCATCTGATGGTGTGCATTGGAGCGAGCATCTGATGGTGTGCTCTGGAGTGAGCGTCTGGTGTGGATTTGAGCGAGCATCTGATGGTAAGCTCTGGAGCGAGCGTCTGATGGTGTGCTCTGGAGCGAGCATCTGATGGTGTGCTCTGGAGCGAGCCTCTGATGGGGTGTGCATTGGAGCGAGCATCTGATGGGGTGTGCGCTGGAGCGAGCGTCTGATGGTGTGCAATGGAGCATCTGATGGTGTACGCTGGGGCGTCTGATGGTGTGCGCTGGAGCGAGCGTCTGATGGTGTGCATTGGAGCGAGCATCTGATGGTGTGCGCTGGAGCGAGCATCTGATGGTGTGCGCTGGAGCGAGCATCTGATGGTGTGCGCTGGAGCGAGCATCTGATGGTGTGCGCTGGAGCGAGCATCTGATGGTGTGCGCTGGAGCATCTGAAGGTGTGCACTGGAGCATCTGATGGCGTGCACTGGAGCATCTGATGGCGTGCACTGGAGCATCTGATGGCGTGCACTGGAGCATCTGATGGCGTGCACTGGAGCACGTCTGATGGTGTGCGCTGGAGCACGTCTGATGGTGTGCGCTGGAGCACGTCTGATGGTGTGCGCTGGAGAACGTCTGATGGTGTGCGCTGGAGCGAACGTCTGATGGTGTGCGCTGGAGCGAACGTCTGATGGTGTGCGCTGGAGCGAACATCTGATGGTGTGCGCTGGAGCGAACATCTGATGGCGTGCGCTGGAGCGAACATCTGATGGCGTGCGCTGGAGCATGTGATGGCGTGCGCTGGAGCATGTGATGGCGTGCGCTGGAGCATGTGATGGCGTGCGCTGGAGCATGTGATGGCGTGCGCTGGAGCATGTGGCGGCGTGCACTGGAGCACCTGATGGCGCTCACTGGAGCATCTGTATCTGCCTTTGTGCATTGGAGCATCTGATGGCGTGCACTGGGGTGTCTGATGGTGTGCACTGGAGCATCTGATGGCGTGCACTGGAGCATCTGACGGCGTGCATTAGAGTATCCGGAGTGCGCTGGAGCATCTGACGGCGCGCACTGGAGCGTCTGTATCTGCCTTTGTGCATTGGAGCATCTGATGGTGTGCACTGGGGCGTCATGTGGCATGCACTGAAGCATCTGATGGTGTGCACTGGAGCATCTGACGGCGTGCATTAGAGTATCCGGAGTGCGCTGGAGCATCTGACGGCGCGCACTGGAGCGTCTGACCGTGCACTTGGAGCGTCTGACGGCACGCATTGGCACCTCTGACGGCGCTCATTGGAGCGTCTGACGATGTGCATTTGGAGCGTCTGGCGTGCAGTGGAGCATCTGACGGCGTGGACTGGAGCGTCTGACGGCGTGGACTGGAGCGTCTGACGGCGTGGACTGGAGCGTCTGACGGCGTGGACTGGAGCGTCTGACGGCGTGGACTGGAGCGTCTGACGGCGTGGACTGGAGCGTCTGTATCTGCCTTTGTGCATTGGAGCATCTGATGGCGTGCACTGGAGCATCTGATGGCGTGCACTGGGGCGTCATGTGGCATGCACTGAAGCATCTGATGGTGTGCGCTGGAGCATCTGACGGCGCGCACTGGAGCGTCTGACCGTGCACTTGGAGCGTCTGACGGCACGCATTGGCACCTCTGACGGCGCTCATTGGAGCGTCTGACGATGTGCATTTGGAGCGTCTGGCGTGCAGTGGAGCGTCTGGTGGCGTGGACTGAAGCATCTGATGGTGTGCGCTGGAGCATCTGATGGTGTGCATTGGAGCGAGCATCTGATGGTGTGCTCTGGAGTGAGCGTCTGGTGTGCATTTGAGCGAGCATCTGATGGTAAGCTCTGGAGCGAGCGTCTGATGGTGTGCTCTGGAGCGAGCATCTGATGGTGTGCTCTGGAGCGAGCCTCTGATGGGGTGTGCATTGGAGCGAGCATCTGATGGGGTGTGCGCTGGAGCGAGCGTCTGATGGTGTGCAATGGAGCATCTGATGGTGTACGCTGGGGCGTCTGATGGTGTGCGCTGGAGCGAGCGTCTGATGGTGTGCATTGGAGCGAGCATCTGATGGTGTGCGCTGGAGCGAGCATCTGATGGTGTGCGCTGGAGCGAGCATCTGATGGTGTGCGCTGGAGCGAGCATCTGATGGTGTGCGCTGGAGCGAGCATCTGATGGTGTGCGCTGGAGCATCTGAAGGTGTGCACTGGAGCATCTGATGGCGTGCACTGGAGCATCTGATGGCGTGCACTGGAGCATCTGATGGCGTGCACTGGAGCATCTGATGGCGTGCACTGGAGCATCTGATGGCGTGCACTGGAGCATCTGATGGCGTCCACTGGAGCGAGCATCTGATGGTGTTCTCTACAGCGAGCATCTGATGGCGTGCACTGGAGCGAGCGTCTGATGGTGTGCATTGGAGCGAACATCTTATGCTGTGCATTGGAGCGAGCGTCTGATGGTGTGCACAGGAGCATCTGATGGTGTGCTCTGGAGCGAGCATCTGATGGTGTGCTCTGGAGCGAGCATCTGATGGTGTGCTCTGGAGCGAGCATCTGATGGTGTGCTCTGGAGCGAGCATCTGATGGTGTGCTCTGGAGCGAGCATCTGATGGTGTGCGCTGGAGCGAGCATTTGATGGTGCCCTGGAGCGAGCATCTGATGGTGTGCACGGGAGCATCTGATGGTGTGCACGGGAGCATCTGATGGTGTGCACTGGAGCGAGCGTCTGATGGTGTGCAATGGAGCGTCTGATGGTGTGCGCTGGAGCGTCTGATGGTGTGCGCTGGAGAGAGCATCTGATGGTGTGCGCTGGAGCGAGCATCTGATGGTGTGCGCTGGAGCGCGTCTGATGTGCGCTGGAGCGCGTCTGATGGTGTGCGCTGGAGCGCGTCTGATGGTGTGCGCTGGAGCGCGTCTGATGGTGTGTGCTGGAGCACGTCTGATGGTGTGCGCTGGAGCACGTCTGATGGTGTGCGCTGGAGCACGTCTGATGGTGTGCGCTGGAGCACGTCTGATGGTGTGCGCTGGAGAACGTCTGATGGTGTGCGCTGGAGCGAACATCTGATGGTGTGCGCTGGAGCGAACATCTGATGGCGTGCGCTGGAGCGAACATCTGATGGCGTGCGCTGGAGCGAACATCTGATGGCGTGCGCTGGAGCGAACATCTGATGGCGTGCGCTGGAGCATGTGATGGCGTGCGCTGGAGCATGTGATGGCGTGCGCTGGAGCATGTGATGGCGTGCGCTGGAGCATGTGATGGCGTGCGCTGGAGCATGTGATGGCGTGCGCTGGAGCATGTGGCGGCGTGCACTGGAGCATCTGGCGGCGTGCACTGGAGCGTCTGGCGGCGTGCACTGGAGCGTCTGGCGTGCACTGGAGCGAATATCTGATGGTGTGCGCTGGAGCATCTGATGGTGTTCACTGGAGCGAGCATCTGATGGTGTTCACTGGAGCGAGCATCTGATGTTGTTCACTGGAGCACCTCATGGTGTTCACTGGAGCACCTGATGGGGTGCACCGGAGCACCTGATGGGGTGCACCGGAGCACCTGATGGGGTGCACCGGAGCGTCTGATGAGGTGCACTGGAGCACCTGATGAGGTGCACTGGAGAGTCTGATGGCATGCACTGGAGGGAGCATCTGATGGCGTGCACTGGAGCATCTGATGGCGTGCACTGGAGCATCTGATGGCGTGCACTGGAGCATCTGATGGCGTGCACTGGAGCATCTGATGGCGTGCACTGGAGCATCTGATGGCGTGCACTGGAGCATCTGATGGCGTGCACTGGAGCATCTGATGGCGTGCACTGGAGCACCTGATGGCGTGCACTGGAGCACCTGATGTGCACTGGAGCACCTGATGTGCACTGGAGCACCTGATGTTGTGCACTGGAGCACCTGATGGTGTGCACTGGAGCACCTGATGGTGTGCACTGGATCACCTGATGGTGCTCACTAGAGCCCCTGATGGCGTGCACTGGAGCATCTGTATCTGCCTTTGTGCATTGGAGCATCTGATGGCGTGCACTGGGGTGTCTGATGGCGTGCACTGGAGCATCTGATGGCGTGCACTGGAGCATCTGATGGCGTGCACTGGGGCGTCATGTGGCATGCACTGGGGCGTCATGTGGCATGCACTGAAGCATCTGATGGTGTGCCCTGGAGCATCTGACGGCGTGCATTAGAGCATCTGACGGCGTGCATTAGAGTATCCGGAGTGCGCTGGAGCATCTGACGGCGCGCGCTGGAGCGTCTGACCGTGCACTTGGAGCGTCTGACGGCACGCATTGGCACCTCTGACGGCGCTCATTGGAGCGTCTGACGGCGTGGACTGGAGCGTCTGACGGCGTGGACTGGAGCGTCTGACGGCGTGGACTGGAGCGTCTGACGGCGTGGACTGGAGCGTCTGACGGCGTGGACTGGAGCGTCTGACGGCGTGCACTGGAGCGTCTGACGGCGTGCACTGGAGCGTCTGACGGCGTGCACTGGAGCGTCTGACGGCGTGCACTGGAGCGTCTGTATCTGCCTTTGTGCATTGGAGCATCTGATGGCGTGCACTGGGGTGTCTGATGGCGTGCACTGGAGCATCTGATGGCGTGCACTGGGGTGTCTGATGGCGTGCACTGGAGCATCTGATGGCGTGCACTGGGGCGTCATGTGGCATGCACTGAAGCATCTGATGGTGTGCACTGGAGCATCTGACGGCGTGCATTAGAGTATCCGGAGTGCGCTGGAGCATCTGACGGCGCGCACTGGAGCGTCTGACCGTGCACTTGGAGCATCTGACGGCACGCATTGGCACCTCTGACGGCGCTCATTGGAGCGTCTGACGATGTGCATTTGGAGCGTCTGGCGTGCAGTGGAGCGTCTGGTGGCGTGGACTGAAGCATCTGATGGTGTGCGCTGGAGCATCTGATGGTGTGCATTGGAGCGAGCATCTGATGGTGTGCATTGGAGCGAGCATCTGATGGTGTGCTCTGGAGTGAGCGTCTGGTGTGCATTTGAGCGAGCATCTGATGGTAAGCTCTGGAGCGAGCGTCTGATGGTGTGCTCTGGAGCGAGCATCTGATGGTGTGCTCTGGAGCGAGCCTCTGATGGGGTGTGCATTGGAGCGAGCATCTGATGGGGTGTGCGCTGGAGCGAGCGTCTGATGGTGTGCAATGGAGCATCTGATGGTGTACGCTGGGGCGTCTGGTGTGCGCTGGAGCGAGCATCTGATGGTGTGCATTGGAGCGAGCATCTGATGGTGTGCGCTGGAGCGAGCATCTGATGGTGTGCGCTGGAGCGAGCATCTGATGGTGTGCGCTGGAGCGAGCATCTGATGGTGTGCGCTGGAGCGAGCATCTGATGGTGTGCGCTGGAGCGAGCATCTGAAGGTGTGCACTGGAGCATCTGATGGCGTGCACTGGAGCATCTGATGGCGTGCACTGGAGCAACTGATGGCGTGCACTGGAGCATCTGATGGCGTGCACTGGAGCATCTGATGGCGTCCACTGGAGCGAGCATCTGATGGTGTTCTCTACAGCGAGCATCTGATGGCGTGCACTGGAGCGAGCGTCTGATGGTGTGCATTGGAGCGAACATCTTATGCTGTGCATTAGAGCGAGCGTCTGATGGTGTGCACAGGAGCATCTGATGGTGTGCTCTGGAGCGAGCGTCTGATGGTGTGCTCTGGAGCAAGCGTCTGATGGTGTACATTGGTGCGAGCATCTGATGGTGTACATTGGTGCGAGCATCTGATGGTGTGCTCTGGAGCGAGCATCTGATGGTGTGCTCTGGAGCGAGCATCTGATGGTGTGCGCTGGAGCGAGCATTTGATGGTGTGCGCTGGAGCGAGCATTTGATGGTGTGCGCTGGAGCGAGCATCTGATGGTGTGCACGGGAGCATCTGATGGTGTGCACGGGAGCATCTGATGGTGTGCACTGGAGCGAGCGTCTGATGGTGTGCAATGGAGCGTCTGATGGTGTGCGCTGGAGCGTCTGATGGTGTGCGCTGGAGCGAGCATCTGATGGTGTGCGCTGGAGCGAGCATCTGATGGTGTGCGCTGGAGCGCGTCTGATGTGCGCTGGAGCGCGTCTGATGGTGTGCGCTGGAGCGCGTCTGATGGTGTGCGCTGGAGCACGTCTGATGGTGTGCGCTGGAGAACGTCTGATGGTGTGCGCTGGAGCGAACATCTGATGGTGTGCGCTGGAGCGAACATCTGATGGTGTGCGCTGGAGCGAACATCTTATGGTGTGCGCTGGAGCGAACATCTGATGGTGTGCGCTGGAGCATGTGATGGCGTGCGCTGGAGCATGTGATGGCGTGCGCTGGAGCATGTGATGGCGTGCGCTGGAGCATGTGATGGCGTGCGCTGGAGCATGTGATGGCGTGCGCTGGAGCATGTGATGGCGTGCGCTGGAGCATCTGGCGGCGTGCACTGGAGCATCTGGCGGCGTGCACTGGAGCGTCTGGCGGCGTGCACTGGAGCGTCTGGCGTGCACTGGAGCGAATATCTGATGGTGTGCGCTGGAGCATCTGATGGTGTTCACTGGAGCGAGCATCTGATGTTGTTCACTGGAGCACCTCATGGTGTTCACTGGAGCACCTGATGGGGTGCACTGGAGCACCTGATGGGGTGCACCGGAGCACCTGATGGGGTGCACCGGAGCACCTGATGGGGTGCACTGGAGCGTCTGATGAGGTGCACTGGAGCACCTGATGAGGTGCACTGGAGCGTCTGATGGCATGCACTGGAGGGAGCATCTGATGGCGTGCACTGGAGGGAGCATCTGATGGCGTGCACTGGAGCGTCTGATGGCGTGCACTGGAGCATCTGATGGCGTGCACTGGAGCATCTGATGGCGTGCACTGGAGCATCTGATGGCGTGCACTGGAGCATCTGATGGCGTGCACTGGAGCATCTGATGGCGTGCACTGGAGCATCTGATGGCGTGCACTGGAGCACCTGATGTGCACTGGAGCACCTGATGTTGTGCACTTGAGCACCTGATGGTGTGCACTGGAT
The DNA here is from genome assembly GCA_963921515.1 of Calotriton arnoldi. Lineage (NCBI taxonomy): Eukaryota > Metazoa > Chordata > Amphibia > Caudata > Salamandridae > Calotriton > Calotriton arnoldi. The sequence continues at coordinate 25,304 of CAWUFW010023235.1, read as the reverse complement.
CACCTGATGGTGCTCACTAGAGCCCCTGATGGCGTGCACTGGAGCATCTGTATCTGCCTTTGTGCATTGGAGCATCTGATGGCGTGCACTGGGGTGTCTGATGGCGTGCGCTGGAGCATCTGATGGCGTGCACTGGAGCATCTGATGGCGTGCACTGGGGCGTCATGTGGCATGCACTGAAGCATCTGATGGTGTGCCCTGGAGCATCTGACGGCGTGCATTAGAGCATCTGACGGCGTGCATTAGAGTATCCGGAGTGCGCTGGAGCATCTGACGGCGCGCACTGGAGCGTCTGACCGTGCACTTGGAGCGTCTGACGGCACGCATTGGCACCTCTGACGGCGCTCATTGGAGCGTCTGACGATGTGCATTTGGAGCGTCTGGCGTGCAGTGGAGCGTCTGGTGGCGTGGACTGAAGCATCTGATGGTGTGGACTGGAGCGCCTGACGGCGTGCACTGGAGCGCCTGACGGCGCGCACTGGAGCGTCTGACGGCGCGCACTGGAGCGTCTGACGGCGCGCACTGGAGCGTCTGACGGCGCGCACTGGAGCGTCTGACGGCGCGCACTGGAGCATCTGACGGCGCGCACTGGAGTGTCTGACGGCGCGCAGTCTGACGGCGCGCACTGGAGCGTCTGACGGCGCGCACTGGAGCGTCTGACGGCGCGCATTGTAGCGTCTGTCGTGCAGTGGAGCGTCTGGTGGCGTGGACTGAAGCATCTGATGGCGTGCCCTGGAGCATCTGACGGCGTGCATTGCAGCGTCTGGCGGCGTGCACTGGAGCATCTGACGGCGTGCATTGCAGCGTCTGGCGGCGTGCATTGCAGCGTCTGGCGGCGTGCATTGCAGCGTCTGGCGGCATGCATTGCAGCGTCTGGCGGCATGCATTCCCGCGTCTGGCGGCGTTCATTGCAGCGTCTGGCGGCGTGCACTGGAGCATCTGATGGCGTGCATTGCAGCATCTGGCATGCATCGCAGCATCTGTATCTGCCTTTGTCCATTGCGGCGTCTGACGGCGTGCACTGGAGTCTCTGACGGCGTGCACTGGAGCCTCTGGCGGCGTGCACTGGAGCCTCTGGCGGCGTGCACTGGAGCCTCTGGCGGCGTGCACTGGAGCCTCTGGCGGCGTGCACTGGAGCCTCTGGCGGCGTGCACTGGAGCCTCTGGCGGCGTGCACTGGAGCCTCTGGCGGCGTGCACTGGAGCCTCTGGCAGCGTGCACTGGAGCATCAGATGGCGGACCCCCCCCAATCTGGGACCATGCCACTGCCCTCACTCCACTTGAATTTGGAGTCTTTCCCCCAAAATTTCTTCTTTCATTTCCTTTGCGGTATACTTGCCAACCGCCTTGGTTCTATTGACTATGACGGAACAAGATACCTTTGCTTATACAGAGGACCACATTGAAAAACTCTTGAGGGCACCTTCCCTATTTTCTTCAGTTTCCCTCCGTGCTACTGCCAAACAACAAAACAAATCTGAAAAACTCATCAGACTCAAGAAAAAGCAAATTTGGACTGACCTATACGGCCTTTTTACTTGAACATTTGAAAGCAGGTACAATTCCAGCAGGATTACAAATACGTAACATTCCGGTAATATTTACCGAGGACCCGATTTACAAGAAAGGCTATAGTTGCATTGAGACTAAATGCAGCAGAGATCTAATGGTGTTGACAATTGAGACAGCACAACGACTTTCACAACCACAATTATTTAAAATCTCTACTTTAGAGCAGGAAATAAAGGACAGCCAAACAATCACAGACGCAAAGACTCTATTGGCCAAAGTTGAAAAAGAGATAGCTGAATTTAAGGATTTTACAATAAATCAAAAAGGGACAAAATTTGAAAAAGACAAGAAAAACTTATCATTGGAGACAACATACCCTTACTTACAAGCAGATTTTTATTCTCGTCCAGATTCAAGAAGATACCTTTCTGACTTCCAAGGAAGGTCGAGAAACAAGTTTATTTCTTTTTCGGATACATCATCCTCCTCTGGTGGTGAAACTGACACCACGGAAGACAACCAACAGCCTAATCGCCGAACAAACAACCAACAACAACAATCTTTTTTAGGCAGAGGCCAACAGAGGCCACGAGGAAGGAACAAGTATCAAAACCAGCCATGGGAGATGACAACTAGACGGCAATATTACAAGACATAGCCCCGTCCCCAATTTTCAACTTATCTGATCGTCCCCTTTCAGAGGCAGAAGAATCTATCTTGAAAAAAGGTCTTTCATTTGTCCCCACCAAACCAACCATCTTTGTGAAAATGAGAACAGAGGTTATTGAGTTTTGTAGGAAAATCAGATTGAAGTCGTTCTTTTTAGAGAATGAGTTTCCCATGAATATTGAACCAACTGGACTAAGAGAGAAATCCACCTTCTGTCCTCCCACCAACAAAGTTCCAAAGGAGATACTAACATTTGAACGCACGGTTTTGTCTGCAATCGCCCACATGGAGAGAAAAAGAAATTTTGTAAAAAACAACATTTCTAAAGTTGAAAAGGATGCAATATCCACACTTAAGGCTGATCCTTCTATAATAAAGCCGGCGGGTCCATAGTGATTATGGGCACTTCAGAGTATCAGGCAAAAGTTCTAAGACAGCTACAAGACATACAATGCTATCAGAGAATTGAAAAAGACCCGACCTTAGAAATTCAAGGTGAACTAACGGTACTCCTCAAAGACGGTTTGGAGCAAGGAATAATTGGACCCAAAGAATTTGGTTTCCTAAATAAAAAACACCCGAGGATTCCCCTGCTGTACGTCCTGCCTAAAATTCATAAAAGTGAAACTTATCCACCAGGTCGACCAATTGTTTCTGGATGTGGATCAGTATTACAGCCCATATCCAAATATGTACACTTCTTTTTGAAAACCTTTCCTAGAAAAGGTGCCATCTTATCTTCAAATTACCACTGATTTTATAAACCGAATGGAAACCCAAGAGTTTAGACCCAGAGATCAGATCTTGGTCACGTTAGATGTGGTGTCACTATACACCCAATTACCTCAGGAAGACGGGCTATATGCAATTGAAACTTTTTTGAAGCAAAGACCAAAACCAGTGAGAGTCCCTACTGATTTTATAATGCAATTGGCCAGCTTTGCACTCAAGAAAAATTACTTCAGGTTTGGCAATGACTACTATTTACAAACCAAAGGGACTGCCTTGGGCTGTCCCTTTGCGCCGGAGCTAGCTGTGTTGTACATGGCAAAATTTGAGGAGAGATTTGTGTACAATAACCCGTTTTTTCAACACATTTCAAATTGGGTACGTTACATCGACGATGTGTTTCTAATATGGAATGGTGATGTAAGCGACTTACTGCAATTTCACATCTGGTTGAACGAACGTACACCAGACATTAAATTTAGTCTAAACTACAATTTAAGCAGGATGACATTCTTGGATGTTGAGATATGCTTCTGATGGAATACTAATTACAACACTGCATAAAAAACCGACAGACAGAAACAAAGCTTTGCACCCACGAAGCCTCCGTGACAACCTCCCGTTCGTACAGTTTCTTAGGATCAAACAAAACTGTACATTAAAATCTGAATATATGCACCATGCGACCAACCTGCTTGAGAAACTAAAATTAGGAGGTTACCCCAAAAGATTATTAAAGCATGCCATGAAACTGCCTGGTGGACACCAAGAGAAGTCCTTTTACAGAAAAAAGAAAAAAACAACCGAATGTCTTGTGTGTGTGACCACATTTTGCCCACGCACCAACTTCTTAAAGAAAGTGATTAATCAAAACTGGCACCTAATCCAGAGTGCACACACATCTTTCACTAGACCACTTTTTGCCCTTGAAAAGGAGAGTAGCATTGGCAACCAAATCATCTGTGCAGCATTACCACGAGCATCCAATAGGAGCACACTAGGAACAACTAAGTTTACCACCAATTGTGACATCACAAATGTGGAACTTGCGTGTGCTGCCCTCAAACCATTGAAGGATCGCTATTTTCATTCAAACATACCAAATGGAAACACAACGTGTTCTCCAATTGCAAAACCAAAAATGTGGTTTATGGCATTTTGTACCCATGCCCAAAACTTTATATAGGCAAAAGCAATCGGGAGATAAGACAGCGAATAATACAACACAAATCGAGGATTAGCAAAAAACAGCTAACGCTCCGCTAGTGAATCATTGGTCCGTTAACAATCACACTGAAAACAACTTGAAGTGGACTGTTCTACTAAAAGTTGAGAAGGACCCACGTGGTGGTGATTTAGATAGAAAACTCATGCCGAGAGAAGCAATGCTTATTGTGAAATTTAACACCGCTGTCGATGGTTTAAATGAGCTATCAGAAATCTACAATTTATGACACTTCCTTCTGCCTGCAGATCCCTTGCTGCTCCACAGTATCTGATGTTCAATGTACCTGAACCATTTCCTACCCCTCAAATTGAGGTCACAGTCCATTGGTTTCTCCACTGTGGAAACCTACAATTACAATGTCTGCACGTTGTCATTTTTACAGAAAGGCACTTTTTAACACATTTAATTGTTTTTGTTTTTAATTAAAACACATTTTTTGACACCTTTGCCCGCACCACACCCGACAACACATGGGGGGTGCGGCAGCACAGCATGTGCACGCATCAAAGAATTGGCGACCTTATTTTTCATTCAGCCTATTTATGCATGTGTAGACTGTACGGCCAAGTCCCTTTTCTATGGTGTACTCCAAAGCAACTCCCGCCTGCACCAAATAACACGAAAGCGTGGTGACGCGCTGACGCAGCACGCGCACGCTCTTTCTTAAAAACATGCCGCGTTACTAAACCCGGAAGCGGCAGTATCGTGTTGGAAGGAGACGCGGGCGGTGATTTACGACGAAAGCAGAGGTAGGCAGCTTGGTAACAAGCTAGCGATGTTTGTATATGTGGCACGAGCATTCAAACCAATGCACGGATGGCAATTTTGAGTCACCCGGATCTGTGTAATGACATAGTTAAGAGATCAAATGAAGGGCTGCCACATAAACTCCGTTCGGCACGGACTTTGCCAGTTAACAAAAGAGCATAACATTCTCACTTCAATTATTGGGCTCACGAAGACATTCAAAGGCTCCTTTCGTTTTTTCCAGTGAGAAAAGTAAAGAGGCTTCATTTCCTCCACTGAAAATCTTGTGCTCGCGATTAAGGAAACGGCTGTAAAAAACAAGGTATGGAGGCCCCACACCTCCTTGGTTTTTTCAAAAAAGCAACGCCTAGCAACAGACCACTTATGATTTTCATGTTTCTTTTCTCCAAAGTTCATGAAAATACAGCGTCCTCTCCAACACCATATATAACAAATAAACCGTTAAAGACTCCTTCCACACTGCTCCAATTTTCCGAGCGAACTTGAAGTGTCCCATGTACCTCCAAAATGTTTCCCTCCCACAAGTGCCATAAACAAGACTGACGCAGTTTTTTCTTGTCTTCTTTCTGTTCTTTCTTTCTTTCTTTCTTTTCCGCAGTGTTCAAGCAAGAGCCACACAAACATTTTGGCAAGAGATTGGATAATCTCAAATAAGGTAAACCATAGCTAGAATTTATAGGGCAGGTGTGCCTTGTATAATTGAAGTTGCAAGTGATAACACGAGCACTTTTTCTGTTTCTTTCTTTTTCAGCTCTTTTGTGTTCCAGGTCCTGAGGAGAACCCCGCCCAAAGTTGTTTAGGGGTTCGAAACGCGTTGACCTAAATTCTGACCAAACAAGTGAACACGGATTCACTATCAGGCTAACCCTTTTTGTATACTTGTGAATAATGTTTTGAAACAATATGGAAATAATTGTCTTGGTTACCTGAATAACACACTGTTTGGTCAGTGCCCATATTGGGGTTGTGTTGTTTTGCTTTTTTTCAAAAAAAGAGACACTGCATTTCCAGAATAACTTTCAACCCTTTTGGGCTTTTTCTTTCTTTCCCTGTTTTTCATTTTTGTTATCTTTTATGTTTTGTAAAGTTTGGAACCTGAGCTTGCTCATTTATCATTATTGTATGAATTTGTTGTCTGTTATGTCTAGTGTTGTCTAATATATGTGACAACTATTATATATGTTATAGATGTTATGTATGTGATGGAACTAGTGTGGTCTATGAAAATTGATTAATAGACTACTGTGTGAACTGAAAGTTTTTTGACAAAATTGAATTTCAAAATCCTTTAGAAATCAAAGAATAAAATAAAAACATTTTTTTCAGTCCCTATGAGTGTCACGTGTGATTTGATGAAGTCATTTGTTGATCAAGTATCAGTATTGGCATGCGTGTTGTTGCTAGCTTATGAAGATTGGCCTAGCCTTACTGATTATGGGCCAGAACCCTCTATTGTTGATAACTGCCCTTGCAGCCTGCATGCCTCTGTGAGGTAGAAAATGGCAAAGTCGACATGGCACCCTACCTGGGTGCCATGCCAGCTAACACTACCTGTAGGTATAGGTAAGTCACCCCTCTAACAGGTCTTACAGCCCTGTGGCAGGGTGCACTGTAACACAGGTGTGGGCATATCTGCATGAGCAGATATGCAGCAACAATATTAGGGTCCATTCCTCAATGTTGTAAGTGCTAGTGAAGCCTTTGAGAGTACATGGGTTGGAAACTCGACAACGCGAGTTCCAGAGCACCATGATGGCTTCACTGAACACAGTTTGGTACCAAACTACTCCTCTCACTAAAGGCGCACTGATGCCAGTGTGAGATTTAGTGTACCATGTACTCAGAGGGCACCTCAGAGGTGCCTCCTGAAGACCTACCAAACCAGGTGTGGTCTCGGACTAGCTGTTGGCAGCCAGTGTTCGAGGCATGTGTGCTGTAGATACATATGCTTTGCATACTCCTGCCAACTAGTGTTGGATCTGGATGTTTGCAAGTTGTTTTTCTTCAAAGAAGTCTTTTCCAGTCACTAGGTAAGGTGACTCCTTTCGGTGATAGTGCGCATGGGCATCAACTCCATTGTTAGATTGTTTTCTTTCCGACATCGGGTTCGGATTTGTATTGCTACCCTCCTATTCGAAACCGTCAATTGGGATTCCTCCGGTGTGCATTTCACTCTACAATCGTTTGGTATTGTTTCGATCGGGTCTTCCCCCTTTTTTGTGTCTAAATTTATGAAAACTCTAACTATTTAATCGGGAAAAACTCTAACCGCGGCCTTCGGGCCTAGATCGTTTCTTCGATCAACTTATAATTGAAAAACCCAGCGTTGAGCCTTCTGCGATAGAAGGGACACCATTTCAATTCTGTCCTCGATGCCAATCCAAATATCGACGCACCGACCAGCATAAGGTCTGTAACCTCTGTCTCTCCACGGAACATAGAGAGGAAGACTGCGACGGATATTGGTCGTTCCGATCCAAAAAGACTGCAGGATCGTCGGGCTAGACGAAGAGACATGCAGAGTATCGAGGACACCCCTGATATCATCAGAGAAGATATCGAGCAAGAAGAGATGGAAGCGTCGGCAGCAGAAGAGGCCTTCTCCCTTCAGGACTCCGATTTAGAGTTGAAGATCGAACTTGAGTCCCACAACGTTTCAGCTGGACAGGGTGCCGTGAGTACCAAAGTCCCATTACACACCAAACCATTGTCCACTAAACAAAAGGCTATTGGGCCACCACTGCCATCAGGCCATGGTAGGCACAAAGACTCTGATTCCCACGCCCCGCCTTCCGGCTCTGCACCGAAACAGCAAGTCAAGCCTTCCTGCTCCGACCGAGCCGATACGCCTTCGGTTCCGAAACATCTTGGATGAAAGACAAAAAAGACAAATCCATCTTGGCACCGAAACTTTCGGCACCGAAACAAAAAGATGCTCCCTTAAAGCAGCCGAAGCCCATTTTGGAGTAAATTAAAGAAAAGCTAGATCCCAAACAGAAGAAAATCCATATAAATCCTGATACTGGGCACATAACAGCTAAACCAGTAATACCTACAAAAAGGAAGGCAGACACTGAATCCAAAATCCCTTTCTAGAGGAAAAAGGACATTGCTACCTGCCCTATTAACATTCCTCAAACCCCTCCACCGTCTTCACCATTTCCCATTATACCAGATACAGATCCTCTACACATCACACCATCAGGGTCGCCTAACATAAATCCTGATATAGCAGAGGATGTCGACAATTATATTCAGCCACCACCTGATCCATGGGATGACTATAACATAGATCCACCTCACGATACAGACCCTGATCTATACCCTGCAAAACCTTCCCCTCCTGATGATAATACCGCATATCCGAAATTAATTGCTAGGGCGGCCAATTACCATGCAGTGCCTTTACACAAAGAAGCACTAGAAGAAGATTTCCTATTCGAAACCCTAGAAAACACACACAAAACACAAATGTTGCCTATGCTGAAAGGTATGCTGAGGCATACTGATGGTATTTTTAAATACCCAGTTAGAGTACGCATACTAACACCTAGGGTGGCCAAAAATTATAAACCCCCACCATTTGACCCAGTTTTTATTAGCGGCCAGTTGCCTTTGGATTTCTTAGTGGTCTCTAATGCCCGTAAGAGGGCATTTTCACAAACATCCGTAGATGCACCACCTCCAGATAAAGAATCCAAACTGATAGATGCATCAGGGAAGCTGCTCAATCAGCCAACCATTGGCGTATAGCTAATACGCAAGTTCTTTGTCCAGATAAAATAGAGCTCACTGGGATGAGATGGAAGAATTATTGCAATATCTCCCAGAGGAACACAAAAAGAGGGGTCAGGAAATAGAGGAATTGGAAATAAGTTTACCTTCCTCTACTATCAGGTGTGCATTAGAGACAGCAGACACTGCAGCTAGAGGAATCAACACTAGCATTCTGCTTAGGAGACATGCATGGCTTAGAATTTCTGGTTTCAAACCAGAAGTTCAACAAGCCATTCTTAAAGCACCCTTTGATAAGGAACACCTCTTTGGGCCTCTAATAGACTAGTCGCTTGAAAAGATGAAAAAGGATACCGAAGTGGCAAAATCTATGGGAGCACTTCAATCTCCTCCTACCAGAGGTTCCTTTCGTTGCTCCTTTTACAGAGGAGGCTCCAAAACTAACACCACAGATACGACTACATCTTCATACAAGACACAAACACTGCCATCCCCTTCTAGAGCGTTCTACAAGGGTGGATATAGAGGAAACCATTTTAAAGGAAGAGGTAGAGGTACACCAACACGCACCTCTCAATCTACCAACAAGCAGTGACTTGCTAGTTCTCCTCTCGACCATTCATCACCTGTTGGGGGAAGATTACAACAGTTTCTTCTGATTTGGCAATCGATAACATCAGACAAATGGGTTTTGGATATTATCCAACATGGTTCTTGCCTGGAACTTACCAGCAATCCTCACGATATTCCACCTCACATTCACAAACTCTCGCTACAACACCAACTGCTCCTCAAACAAGAAGTACAAGCTCTTCTAACAAAAGGAGCTATAGAACCAGTTCCATTAAAACACCAAGGATCAGGAGTTTACTTACTTTACTTTCTAATCCCCAAAAAGGACGGGTCTTTAAGACCATTCTTAGATCTCAGAACGTTAAACCTATACATACTGTCAGAACACTTCCATATGGTTACCCTTCAACAAGTGCTTCCACTTCTACAACAAGGCGATTTTATGTCCACACTAGCTTAAAGGACTCATACTTCCATATTCCTGTACACCCAGCACATCGCAAATATCTCAGATTTGTGATAGCAGGAAATCACTATCAGTTCAAAGTACTCCCATTCTGAGTGACTACTGTACCCAGAGTATTTACAAAATGCCTAGCAGTAGTAGCAGCTCATCTAAGAAGACAATAAATTCTTGCCTTCCCATATCTGGACGATTGTCTCATCATAGCCAACACACAGCAAAAGTGTTGACAACCCGCTCAAGCTACCATAAACCTTCACCATCAATTGGGATTTACAGTCAATGCACAAAAGTCCCTTCTTCAACCCTCACAACTGCAGCCGTATCTGGGAGCAACGCTAAACACTCACACAGCTCTAGCCTCTCCCAGTGCAGCCAGAATTCAAAACTTTCAAACTTTATTACTACAGTTTCAAAGCAGCCAATACCTAACAGTCAAAATTTTCACGCAACTATTAGGGATGATGGCATCATGCATTGCAATAGTGCCTCACGCAAGATTACACATGCGCCCTCTACAGGAATGCTTAGCACGTCAATTAACCGATCTAGTGTTGGTAGGCATCTGCACTCGTCGCTCTCTGCTGTGGTGGAACACACAAAACCTATCAAAAGGGCGGCCCTTCATCGACCCGATTCCACAAGTCGTGCTTACAGCAGATGTATCTCTCACAGGTTGGGGTGTCCATCTCTAGCATCGAACAATTCAAGGTCTATGATACAACAAACACAAAGGTCTCCACATCAATTATCTGGAGCTTCTAGCTGTCTATCTAGCACTCAAAGCTTTTCAGCCTCACCTCATAGGGAAAGTTGTCCTAGTCCGCACAGACAACATGACAGCTATGTACTATGTATAAAAACGGGGGGGCACATTCTCTTCAGCTGTCACGCCTCTCTCAGACCATTTGGCGTTGGGCAATACATCACAAAATTCATCTTCTGGCAGAACACCTTCCAGGCATGCACAATCAATTTTCCGACCTCAGCAGGATGCGGCAACAAGTGCACGAATTGGAACTTCATCCCCAGGTTCTCCTTCCATACTTCCAAAAATGAGGATTTCCACAGATAGACCTCTTTGCCACACCAGAGAACTCAAAATGCCCAATCTTCGCCTCCAGATTCCCACACCATCTATCCAAATGCAGTGCCCTATGGTTGAACTGGTCAGGGATATGTGCCTACGCTTTTCCGCCTCTCACTCTCCTGCCGTTTCTGGTTGGGGAAACTCAGGCAGACATCACTCACACTGATTCTAGTGGCACCCACATCGGCTCGTCAACCATGCCTCACCACACTACTAGAACAGTCACTGGTTCCACACCAAAAGCTGCAACTCACTTCCAGCCTTCTCAAACAGAACCATGAAGAAATCAGACCTCCAAACCCCAAGGAGCTCAACCTACCGACCTGGCTTCTGAGGTCATATAGTTTGGATACCTAAATCTTCCACAGATTGTATGGCAATTGAGCAAGAAAGCCTACAAATAGAGCATCTTATGCAGCAAAGTGGAAAAGATTTGTCAAATATTGTAACAACAATACAATTGATCCGCTAGATTCAGCTACAGGCCTCGGAAAATACACTCGCCCACTCGCAATTGCAAGTGAACATTTAGCAGGTTGAGCTATTAGTAGCACTTACTCGACTGTGCTGGCGAGATAAACTTAAGCCGGAAGAAACAGGTGTTCTGTTCCTTCAGAAAGTGAATGAGCAATTAAAACGCCTTTAAATCTTGTTTTAAGTGTGTCTTTTTACTAATTGTTGCTCATGTGTTCCTAGAAAATGGTGTTTACTTTTCTTTCTCTTATTACGGTTAATGTTTTTTGTCAAGTGAGCTATTTGACAATAATTGTGAAACAAAATGCAGTAAAATGTCTGTTTTTCTCTCTAAAACAACATTTGAACAGCTTGTAAATCTGAAATTATGAAAGAACTTTCTTTTTGTAATTCAGAAGTGTGATACAAACAAAGATTTAAATTGGAGGAAAACAAATCAGAACACTTTAATTGGTTGATGTGCAAATGACAAATATTTGCAGAAACTTCATTTCTAAATATTGTACACTGTATAGTTTTAAAACTGCATGTCAGTGACGCATTCTGTGGCCATTTCAATGTAAAATCTGCTGATTCCAATTGACAATGGGCTGCTTCTTTAAGCTTTAGTTATGTATTTATTAAAAGTGATCCTTTTTAAATATGATGTGAGAGACATTGCTGGCCAAGCCCTGATGACAATGCATTTAATGAACTAAGAGGCAAGTCTACAGTCAAGTGTATCTTATATGTGGCTAGATTTGCATTGTATATGAAGCTAATGTTTAGTCTATTAAATGAAACAAAAGTGTTTTCTGTACAGCAGACGTGCTGAACTTGCGTATTTGAGGGTGCTCTCATATGTGATAAAGAAGAAAATGGCGTCTCGGTGAATTAAAATACTTGCCCAGGATCACATAATTTGAAACCAGTTTATGGGTCAAGAGCATTATAATTAGGTCGAGTAGATTATTTAAGTCACTAGACCTGCAGGTCTAGTAAAATGTTTTGGATTTTTCGAGCCCTGATCTATACAAAATATTATTTCTTATCTTTTACATCTTACAGCGAGTTGACTTAGCCTACACATCTGTTTGACTACACCTGGCGTCAGTATCTGCAAAACAGACAACATTTATTACTATTCAAGATTCCAGTAATTAAAGCTTTTATGGAAGGCCTTAAAAGAATAATACCACCTGCACCTGTCTGGAACCTTAACATTGTTCTCACAAGGCTTATGGGTCCACCTTTTGAGCCATTACACAATTCTCCATTACAATTTCTGTCATGAAAAGTTGCCTTTGTAATTGCTTTCACTTCATCAATCAATCAATGGAACACTTATAAAGCGCGCGGCTACCTCCAACGGAGGTGTCCCAGCACTAGCAACGGATCCAGTAGAGGAGGAAGAGAGAAATGGACTATGAGCGGGCAAACAACCAAGTCTTCAAAGTTTTCCGAAATAGTTGTTCAGTCTCTGCCTTGCGAAGGTGGTCAGACATGGAGTTCCACAGAGACGCAGTTCTCACGGAGAAGGCTCGACCACCAATCCTGGCTTTAGCAAAGCGGGGGATCCTAAGAAGTTGCTGGAGTTTGGATCTCAGGGTCCTAGTCTGGTGATATTTCTGGAGTCTGTGCCTCAGGTACACAGGGCCCTTATCCCTGGAAGCTCTGTAGGTGCTGGTAAGCGCCTTAAACTCTATCCTCCTTTGGACAGGTAGCCAGTGCAGGCTCCGCAGATGGGGAGAGATGTGTTGACGCAACGGCACATTTCTAATGAGTCTGGCCGCAGCATTTTGAATAACCTGCAGTCTTTGGGTCAGGTAAGCTGGAAGACCCAGGTATAGGCTATTTGCGTAATCTAGCTTCGACTTAACCATAGCGTGGACCACAGTCTTCCTGCAGTCCATAGGGAGGAGATGCAGGAATCTCCGCAAGGTTTTTAGTTTCCAGAAACAGGCCGAGGAGACTTGGCAGATCTGGGCTTTGCAAGAATGGTGCGTATCAATTTTAAACCCAAGATTCCTGGCAGAATCCACTGGGAATGGTGGGGGGTTTAGCTCCGATGGCCACCAGAGATTGGAGATTGGAGGAGAGGGTTGATTAAAAAATAATACCTCCGTTTTGTCGGCATTTAATTTCAGACAGCAGTCCGTCATCCAGGTCGAGATGTTAATCAGACAGTTCTTAAAGTTGTTGAACGCTGCCTCCGAGTGCTCTTTTAAAGAGAACACTAGCTGAGTATCATCAGCATAGGAGATCGTCTTCACTCCCAATAGCTCGCCTAGAGAAGCCAGCGGGGTAAGATAAACATTAAACAACGTGGGGCTCAGAGCAGAACCCTGGGGTAACCCACACATAAGGGGTTTGGGTGAGGAGACGTGGGGACAAAGCAGTACTTGCTGCGACCGGCCCTCTAAAAACGAGCGGAACCAGGCCAGCGTGGTACCTGACACTCCCAGGAGCTCCAGTCTATCCAGTAGGATACGGTGAGACACCGTGTCAAACGTTGCGGATAAATCCAACAGCACAAGCATTGCGGAGCTGCCCTGATCTAAGGCTTCACGCACAGATTCCCCTACTTCCAAAAGGGCTGTCTCTGTGCTATAACCAGATCTAAATCCGGATTGGGCGTCATGAAGACAGTTGTTAGACTCAAGGAAATTAGACAATTGCTTCTGGACTTCCTTCTCAAGGATTTTGGCCGGGAAGGGCAGGAGAGAGATAGGCCTAAATGTTTTAATCTCCGCTGGATCGGCATCTGTTTTTTTCAGAATTGGCAAGGCATAGGTCGCTTTCCAGGTAGGAGGGTAGATGCCCGTCATCAGGGAGGAGTTCCAAATAGGGTTGAGTTGCTGATTAAACCACTCGGCCATCAGTTTAAAGTACTTGGCTGGGCACGGATCACCTGGCGAACCTGATTTACATTTGCTTAATTCCAGCAGCGATGCTTCTGGGCTAAATGCGCTGAACTCGGACCAGATTCTAGGCTTGTCTGGAGTAGGTATAGGCGTGGTAGGAGACCCAGCTGGGGAGAAAGAGGAATAAATAGATTGAACTTTCTCCTGAAACAAAGTGGATAGGTCCTCGCAGAGAGTAGCAGAGGGAACAATGGTGCTGTCCAAAGCCGACGGTTTAATAAAGTCTTGAACAATCTTGAAGACTTCTTTCACTGAATTATCCGAGGACTTTATTTGATTGGCCATATAGTCTCTGATGGCATTACGTTTTAACCTGTGGAATATTTTTAAAGTTGTTCTGTAGGCGCACTTAGCCTCTGGATTGTAAGCTTTGCGCCAAGCACGCTCCAGCTTCTTACATAAGCTTTTCTCCACCCGGAGATCTGAGGTGAACCAGGGGGCAGAGGGTTTCTTCCTGGTTGATTTCATAGTTTTAAACAGGGCTACACGGTCCAGGGCAGATGTGACCCAGCCGTTAAAGGTGGATGCCCTTCTAGGGTCACCCGACAGCTCAAGTGGGGCCAACTGTAGCGCGGGACCCAGAGACACAGTGGAGACCTTTCTCCAGTCTCGCCTTTTTTCATACCTAGGGCAGGCACTATTGTGCCATAGGGTGCCCGTCCAGCTGAAAGGGACTAAGCAGTGGTCCGACCAAGTGAGAGGTAGCAGAGCTTCCATATTCATGGTGGGATCATTAGTATAAACGAGATCCAACATGTGGCCAGCCTTATGGGTGGGTGCACACACCTTTTGAACCAGATTGACGCCCTTGAGAGTGTCTGCCAGCTGAGTGGCCAGGGGGCAATTGCTATTGTCCATATGGACATTAAAGTCTCCGAGGACTATAAAGTTAGTATGCCTCAGCAATAGATCTGCGATGGTACCACATAGCTCAAGCAGATGGCTGGCGGGCGTATCCGGAGGTCTGTAGACCAACAATCCTGCGAAGGATGATGCAGGGCCGGTTTTAATACAAAAAGACAGAGCCTCAATCATCCCCGTGCTATCAGTTCTCTTTCACGAGATTTCCCAGTCCTCTCTTAGAATCACTGCAAGCCCGCCCCCCACTTTGGTGCCAGTGCGATTGGCAGTGACAATCCGGAAATCCGCAGGTATTGCCTACAAGATATCAGGATAGGTACTTTCTTTTAACCACGTTTCGGTTAAGAACATAAGATCCCACGCATTGGACTCTAATGCAAGCCAGACATCGTCCGCATGTTTAGATAGCGATCTACAGTTTATCAGGCAAGCCTTAAGTTTGGAGCTAGTGGCCATT
Organism: Calotriton arnoldi; assembly: GCA_963921515.1. NCBI lineage: Eukaryota > Metazoa > Chordata > Amphibia > Caudata > Salamandridae > Calotriton > Calotriton arnoldi. The sequence goes on along the minus strand of CAWUFW010023235.1, from coordinate 9,843 downwards.
TGGTGTACTGTAGGTGCCTTTAACATGGAGGTACGGGCGTTATTCCACCCCTCTTGCTTCCTCAGAGAGAAAGTGCAGAGATTGCAGTCTGGCTTCTGACCGAGCCAATCTTGGCAAATCGCGCTGTAGTCCAGGTGGGTGCTAGGAAGCCGACAACAGACCGATTTGCTCATACCTAAGAGCTGCTCCTTAGTCCAGACTACTCTGGCTAAAGAAGAAAAAGGTGCAGCATGGCTGGCGCTGGCCGCGGTCCGGGCGCAGACGGGCTTGCCTTTGGCGCGCCCACTGCGCGCGTTCGCTGCGCGTCCGCCACGTAAGTTCCATTTTATTAGAGAATCTTGAGGTCGAGGGGAAAACAACTAGACCGCCGACCCAAGATGGCGCTTGTCAGTGTCCCATTCGGGAGACTGGGAACGGCCGTTAAACCGCAATGCTTTTTTAAATTTATTTATTTGAGTTTTATATAGCGCTGGCTAGACCCGGAGGTATCAGAGCGCTTTACATAAGGTTCCACAAAGTTAGAAAATTACATAAGTTACATCCGTTACTAGAAAAACATTTCAGGAACGTAGAAGACGAGACAAGTGGAGCTTAGGAGGGAAAGGGTGTAGGGTAAAGGGGTAGGAGGGAAATAGGATGGAGAGACGAAGGAGAGTCTGCCCCAAAGTCCGGCTGGGTAGGTGACGGCCGAGGGGTAAGTCCACAGCCCATCTCCTCTATAGCTATCAGGTAGCTCCACCGGTCATCGGTCAAAATAGCTAGGTGCGAGATGCTGCCGGAGAGCGCAGAAAGGGGCAGGGAGACACCGCCACCCAGCAAGTCCCAGGTAAGAGGGGGAAAGAACAGAGAATGACCCGGTGCACCCTGCAACATGCAGCAGTGCCACGGGCAAGTTAAACAAACTAAAAGCAAGATTAGCAGCGAGGAGTAACAGCAATAGGGAAAAACAGTGTTACCCCAATACAAATTAGAGCCTACTGCACCCTGCAACACGCAGTGGAGCAGTGATTACAAAATGACAATTAAAATTTAAAAGCAGAAAGCCAGGTTAAAAACACGGTAAAAACACTAGTAGGTAGAGTGCAAGCGGTAAAGCCCACCTGTATCTAGAGGAGTTCATTGAGACTTGTTGGTGAGTTACAGGCATTAACCGTAGAAGAACCCTTCTTTCAACTTCATGAAGATAGAGTGGTTCTTCGTCAAACCCTAAATTCCTTCCAAAAGTAGTTTCTGCTTTTCATATTAACCAATCAGTTGAGTTACCTGTGTTTTTCCCTCAACCTGATTCGGTAGCAGAAAGAGCTCTACACACAAAAGAGCAATATTGTACTATATCAATAGGACAAAAGATTTTCGTAAAACAAAGCAACTTTTTGTTGCATTTGCTCCTCATAAATGAAATCCTATCTCTAAATCTGGTATTTCTAGATGCATTGTTTAATGTATTCAAACTTGTTATGTTAAAGCTAAAAGAACTTTAACTATACCTCCTAGAGCACATTCCACTCGTAAAATAGAAGCATCTATGGCCTTTTTAGGTAACATTCCCATAGCAGACATATGTTTACCAAACATTTTTATGTGGATGTATTAGCACATCAACAAGCTCTAATGTAGGACAAGCAGTGCTAAAAACACTTTTTCAAACAACTGCAACACCCACTGGTTAGCCACCGCTTTTGAGAATACTGCTTTACAATCTATGCAAAGCATGTTTATCTACAGCACACATGCCTCGAACGGATTATGTTACTTACCCTGTAAGCATCGGTTCTTGGCATGTAGAGCTGTAGATTCCCATGCGCCCTCCCTCCTCCCCGAACAACTATGGTTGTTGCAGTTCTTATTATTCACATTACATACGTATGGACATCTCTGTACTACACTTACGTACTCCATTTTCACCCTCTTGCGGGAAAACAATCTAGCAATGGAGTCGATGCATATGCGCACTGTTGGACTTGGCCTTTTTTGGCTACGGTTCCCTAAACTTTTTGCTTTCCCCCTCAACCTTTTTTCTGACATGGTGTTGCCAACTTAGATGCTTTGGACACTTTGCCACTGCTAATTAGTGTCAAAGTGCAAGTGCTCCCTGTATAAAGTGTAATGGTAATTGGTTGTCCATGATTGGCATGTTTGCCTTACTAGTAAAGTCCCTAGTAGAGTGCACTATGTGTGCCAGGGCTGGTAATGCAAATGCTACTAGTGGGCCTGCAGCACGAATTGTGCCACCCACACAAGTAGCCTTAAAGAGGGAACTCAGGCCTGCCACTGCAGTGCCTGCGCGCGGTTTATTAAACTGCCATGTTGTTCTGACAAGTGCACCCACTTGCCAGACCTTACCCTTCCGTTTCTATGCACATCAGACACCCCTATGGTAGGTCCAGGGTACCCCCTGGGCAGGGTGCAGTGCATGTGAAAGGTAGGACATGTACTAAGGTGTGTACCATGTCCTGACCGTGAAATAATCTCCATTTTGTTTTTCACTGTGGAAAGGCCATCTTGCCCATAGGATAAAATGGGGAGGCTGTGTAATATGTTTTCCAGCCTATCTTCCCAACGGCTTAAGATGGAGAGGTGAAGTTTAGTGTGCCTGAACTCACAATGTAATAACACATCTTTTTATGAAGGTGGTTTTTGCATTGTGTGTTTAGAAGCCACTCTTTAGAAGTGGCTGGGTTTTTGTGCTCTAACATTTCTGTGTGTCTCTGCCTGGATGTGGATTGACTGTCTGGATTTGAAAGTGATAGGATCTGGGGAATGTCTTGACCCAGGGGAGGAGGTGAGACAGCAACAAGCTGATCTGCATCTGGAGTGTAGGGGGGAGGAGTAGCCCCTAGAGGTGAAGAGGCCTGGGCTGCAGCCATAAACCAATGGCTCAGGCCCCTGCTGAGTGATTGAGGATCCAGACCCCCACTATCAAAGGAATAAGGTGTCACTGGCAGGGAGGCACCCAGAACTGGTTAGAACAGGGGTCAGTGCCCCCCTGAACACAAAGACTTCAAAGACATTTAGGGGTATAACTATGAGAGCTGAAGCCCCTGAACTTTGGAGAAATGGATTGATCAAGATTGAACAAGACTGAAGCTACTTTGTGGTCAAGAGGAACCTTTGCCAAGGAATAAACAGCTGAATAGACTAAAGGACTGACCCTTGCTGTGTGTTCTGGGGCTGGCCTGCAGTTTGCTGCTTTAACCAAGGAAAGGCTAAAGGGACTTTGCTGTGTGGTGTGTCCCCCTGCTTGAAAGGACTTTGCTGTGTGCTGTGTCCAGAAGTAACTTATCCCCAAGGGCCCGAGGTGAGCTGGCTCCCTGTTGCGGAAACTCAGGAACACAAAGGTTTCCAGGAGAGTCTCCGCAACGCTGTGTGCTTGTGCTTTTTGCAGCCCGAGACCCTCGTAAGAAGTGCCCTGTGATCGTGGGCACCTGGAGTCCAAGCGAGTCTCAGCGACGCTGTGTGCGTGTGCTTTGTGCAGCCTGAGACCTTCGTGAGGATTGCCTTGTTATCGTGTGCACCGGAGTCCAAGTGAGTCTCAGCGACGCTGTGTGCGTGTGCTTTGTGCAGCCTGAGACCTTCGTGAGGATTGCCCTGTTATCGTGTGCACCGGAGTCCAAGTGAGTCTCAGCGACGCTGTGTGCTTTGTGCAGCCTGAGACCTTCGTGAGGATTGCCTTGTTATCGTGCACCCGGAGTTCAAGTGAGTCTCAGCGACGCTGTGTGCGTGTGCTTCGTGCAGCCTGAGACCTGCGTGAGGAGTGCCCTGTGATCGTGCACCCGAAGCTCAAGTGAGTCTCAGCGACGCTGTGTGCGTGTGCCCTGTTGCAGCCTGAGATCTTCGTAGCATCAGTGGCCCGGACCGGCAGCCCCGGAGGAGCCGAGCCGCCGGCCCGAGCCCGCCGTTGCCAGAGCGGGACCTCGAACCAACCTCGTCGAGGGAGGGCCCGAGTCCCCCTGCCCGGAATTCACAAAGATTGCAACGGAGGCCCAAGTCGCAGGAAGAGGAGAGGAGAGCGAGGTCGCATCCCCCAGGTAACGTGTGTCGACGCCTGGGGCGGGGTGCGGGCTCGGAGGAGACTCTCTCGGCCTCTCCCATTCCTGCAGTGCAAGCCTCTGCTTCGGCTCGTATCGCGGCCCGTACTTGCCAACGGAGTGGCAGTACCGAGGCCGGAGTGCGGAGCTGCACTTTTTTGTTACACCCTACCCGTGTGGGGGCAACTGTTGACAGAGGCTGACTGCGAGTCGGTATGAGTGGCGGAGAAGACCGCCTGAGGCACCGTGATCGGTGCTGGAGTGTATTACGCATTGCATTATTTCTGCATTACCAACTACCTGATTGTCGTATGACGCATTGCATTGTTTCTGCATAACGAACTACCTGATTAGTGTATTACGCATTGCATTATTTCTGCATAACGAACTACCTGATTAGTGTATTACGCATTGCATTATTCCTGCATTACGAACTACCTGATTGTCGTATTACGCATTGCATTATTTCTGCATAATGAACTACCTGATTGACGTATTACGCATTGCATTATTTCTGCATAACGAAATACCTGATTGTTGCGTTACGCATTGCATTATGTTTACATTGCAAAGTGCCTGATGCTAGCATTACGAACTGCATTATTTCTCCCTTGCAAGGTGCCTGATTCTAGCATTACGAACTGCATAGCATTGCATTAGGACTGCAGTGGAACGTTTAGAAGTGCTCATTAATATCGCCAGAACTTACAAGGGCTGACTGGCCTAACAACCGGCCAGGAAGAATATTACAAATACGCATATGTTGGATTTATATCGTGTGGTCTTATCGTATATCTTTTTATATAAATTTATACTCGTTTTTATGAAACTCGTGTGGAGTCCATTTGTGGTGTCATCATTGGGTTGCTGTGAGTGTGATTGCAAATACTTTACACATTTGCCTTGAAGATAAGCCTGGCTGCTCATGTCAAGCTACCAAGGGGGTGAGCGGGGGCTATCTGAGAAGGTGTCCTTCCTTTCCCTGACTTGAGAGCGAGGGTCCCTATTTGGCCTAAGGTACCTACCTCAGCCATCCAGGGATTCCGGGTCTAACATTTTGGTGGTCAGCGGTTGGGATTTGAACGTGTATTTGCAAATTCACTCACAGTAATTGGTGTACATCACAAGTTTAGCGCAGACCGCGACGCAACCACATATTGTGTTTTTGATTTGTTGGTTCTATTTTTGAGCGACCTTTAAGCCACACATCATGTCTCAGAGGAGTCAAGTAGCCAGTGAGGGTGCAGAATTAGAGTTCGACATTGAGGCATTGCTTACCTACAAAGTTGATCAATTGACGCAATTCTGCAGAGCTTTGGGATGTCCCATGAAAGGTGGCGCCAAGAAGGAGGAGCTGCAAATGGCCTTGAGGGCCTGGTGGGAAGCCAAAGAGGCTCAGGAGACGGGTGATGTTGAGGTGGATGAGGATGACCCAGGGAATGGATTTGGTCCACAGGATTAGCCAGTGGAGGGACCAGCCTTAGGGGCTGGTAGTAGCCATTCAGGGAGGAGTTTTTCACCAGAGGAGCTGGAGGAAAACAAAAGGGTCAGAGAGCATGAGTTGGAGGTTTTAAAACTTAAAGCTCAAGCAGAGGAGAAGAAGCTGCTCATTGAAAGTGAAAAGCGAGCAGAGGAGAGCAGGAATGCCTTGGAAGAGAAGAAGATTCTCTTAGCTCATGAGTTAAGCATGAGGGAACTGGAAATGAAGGTTAAACAGGCGGAGTCCAGTTTGACTGGTGGCAGCGTACAGCCAGTGCCAAGTGTGGATGAGTACAAGCGTGCACTGGATGATTGGGTGTTGGTGAGCATGGCAAATGATTTGAAGGGGTTGCTCAACTTTGCCCCTAGGGAGCCTAGGCTCAGTAATTGTTTTCCAGGATTGCGCCAACCTGTGTTAGGGTGCGAGCTCTTTGATTCCCGGGAGCTGGCACAAGAGCCGGACCCCTGGTCATGGGTCCAAGGGTCTGAAAAGGCCTTAGAGAGGGAAGAGAGGCGAAGTAGAACCGTTAGGTCCCAGAGTAATGGGGGGGCATGCGGGCTAGCGCCCTGTCTCAAAAGAGAGGGAGGGAGTGTGAGCAGCGTCCCCAGGGGTTCACCACCCCACCCCGGAGACTGGAGGGTTCCTTAGAGGAGCACCAGGTTGAAGGCCTAGCGCCTACTTGCCAGCTGTGTGAGGAAGAACACCTAGCGTCCGGAGGGCGTGGGGCGTCTGTAACCAGAGCTCCCACAGCCCTGAAGTTTGTGGGTGCCATTCCTAAATGGCAGGCACAGAAATCTAAATGGAAGGTTAAGGGAGGAAGGTGTCCCCCCGTGGGAAAACCCGTGGGACCATGTCCAGCCAGTAGGGCTAGGTCACCTAGGAGTGACCAGGGTAAACCCACTTCTAACCAGGAGGACAGGATAACTGGGAACAGTATCCTGACTGATGGGTCTTCCAGGGGTACCGCTCTAGGTGGGGGTTGGCAAGGGACCAGCACCCCTCGAGAGGCCCCAACTGCCAGGAAGTACCCATGGAGCGGCATAGTTGGCCCAGGGAGTAGTGACCAAGAGAATCCCCTGGGGTTTGGAAGGCATAGAGCAGAAGGGTGTCCCTGTGGTAGCGGGCCTGCGTCCGTGTTCTATCGCCCCAAGCAGGAAGTCCATCAAGGTAGTTGATTGGTCTACCCTGGCTTTTGGCTGGGAGGGGGTTGTGTTGGACTTGGCCCTTTTTGGCTAAAGTTCCCTAAACTTTTTGCTTTCCCCCTAGACCTTTTTTCTGACATGGTGTTGCCAACTTAGATGCTTTGGACACTTTGCCACTGCTAATCAGTGTCAAAGTGCAAGTGCTCCCTGTATAAAGTGTAATGGTAATTGGTTGTCCATGATTGGCATGTTTGCCTTACTAGTAAAGTCCCTAGTAGAGTGCACTATGTGTGCCAGGGCTGGTAATGCAAATGCTACTAGTGGGCCTGCAGCACGAATTGTGCCACCCACACAAGTAGCCTTAAAGAGGGAACTCAGGCCTGCCACTGCAGTGCCTGCGTGCGGTTTATTAAACTGCCATGTTGTTCTGACAAGTGCACCCACTTGCCAGACCTTACCCTTCCCTTTCTATGCACATCAGACACCCCTATGGTAGGTCCAGGGTACCCCCTGGGCAGGGTGCAGTGCATGTGAAAGGTAGGACATGTACTAAGGTGTGTACCATGTCCTGACAGTGAAATAATCTCCATTTCGTTTTTCACTGTGGAAAGGCCATCTTGCCCATAGGATAAAATGGGAGGCTGTGTAATATGTTTTCCAGCCTATCTTCCCAACGGCTTAAGATGGAGAGGTGAAGTTTAGTGTGCCTGAACTCACAATGTAATAACACATCTTTTTATGAAGGTGGTTTTTGCATTGTGTGTTTAGAAGCCACTCTTTTAGAAGTGGTTGGGTTTTGTGCTCTAACATTTCTGTGTGTCTCTGCCTGGATGTGGATTGACTGTCTGGATTTGAAAGTGATAGGATCTGGGGAATGTCTTGACCCAGGGGAGGAGGTGAGACAGCAACAGGCTGACCTGCATCTGGAGTGTAGGGGGGAGGAGTAGCCCCTAGAGGTGAAGAGGCCTGGGCTGCAGCCATAAACCAATGGCTCCGGCCCCTGCTGAGTGATTGAGGATCCAGACCCCCACTATCAAAGGAATAAGGTGTCACTGGCAGGGAGGCACCCAGAACTGGTTTGAACAGGGGTCAGTGCCCCCCTGAACACAAAGACTTCAAAGACATGTAGGGGTATAACTATGAGAGCTGAAGCCCCTAAACTTTGGAGAAATGGATTGATCAAGATTGAACAAGACTGAAGCTACTTTGTGGTCAAGAGGAACCTTTGCCAAGGAAGAAACAGCTGAATAGACTAAAGGACTGACCCTTGCTGTGTGTTCTGGGGCTGGCCTGCAGTTTGCTGCTTTAACCAAGGAAAGGCTAAAGGGACTTTGCTGTGTGCTGTGTCCCCCTGCTTGAAATGACTTTGCTGTGTGCTGTGTCTGGAAGTAAATTATCCCTAAGGGCCCGAGGTGAGCTGGCTGCCTGTTGCGGAAACTCAGGAACACAAATGTTTCCAGGAGAGTCTCAGCAACGCTGTGTGCGTGTACTTTTTGCAGCCCGAGACCCTCGTAAGAAGTGCCCTGTGATCGTGGGCACCTGGAGTCCAAGCGAGTCTCAGCGACGCTGTGTGCGTGTGTTTTTTGCAGCCTGAGCCCTTCGTGAGGATTGTCCTGTTATCGTGTGCACCGGAGTCCAAGTGAGTCTCAGCGACGCTGTGTGTGTGTGCTTTGTGCAGCCTGAGACCTTCGTAAGGATTGCCCTGTTATCGTGTGCACCGGAGTCCAAGTGAGTCTCAGCGACGCTGTGTGCGTGTGCTTCGTGCAGCCTGAGACCTGCGTGAGGAGTGCCCTGTGATCGTGCACCCGAAGCTCAAGTGAGTCTCAGCGACGCTGTGTGCGTGTGCCCTGTTGCAGCCTGAGATCTTCTTAGCATCAGTGGCCCGTACCGGCAGCCCCGGAGGAGCCGAGCCGCCGGCCCGAGCCTGCCGTTGCCAGAGCGGGACCTCGAACCAACCTCGTCGAGGGAGGGCCCGAGTCCCCCTGCCCGGAATTCACAAAGATTGCATCGGAGGCCCAAGTCGCGGGAAGAGGAGAGCGAGGTCGCACCCTCAGGTAACGTGTGTCGCCGCCTGGGGCGGGGTGCGGGCTCGGAGGGAGACGCTCTCGGCCTCTTCCATTCCTGCAGTGCGAGCCTCTGCTTCGGCTCGTATCGCGGCCCATACTTGCCAACGGAGTGGCAGTACCGGGGCCGGAGTGCGGAGCTGCACTTTTTGTTACACTATACCCGTGTGGGGGCAACTGTTGACAGAGGCTGACTGCGAATCGGTACGAGTGGTGGAGAGACCGCCTGAGGCACTGTGATCGGTGCAGGAGTGTATTACGCATTGCATTATTTCTGCATTATCAACTACCTGATTGTCGTATGACGCATTGCATTGTTTCTGCATAACGAACTACCTGATTAGTGTACTACGCATTGCATTGTTTCTGCATAATGAACTACCTGATTAGTGTATTACGCATTGCATTATTCCTGTATTACGAACTACCTGATTGTCGTATTACGCATTGCATTATTTCTGCATAACGAACTACCTGATTGTCGTATTACGCATTGCATTATTTCTGCATAACGAACTACCTGATTGTCGTATTACGCATTGCATTATGTCTGCATAACGAAATACCTGATTGTTGCGTTACGCATTGCATTATGTTTACATTGCAAAGTGCCTGATGCTTGTAATGTAGAAATAATGCAGTTCGTAATGCTCGAATCAGGCACTTTGCAATGTAGAAATAATGCAGTTCGTAATGCTAAGTGCCTGATTCGAGCATTACGAACTGCATTATTTCTCCCTTGCAAGGTGCCTGATTCTAGCATTACGAACTGCATAGCATTGCATTAGGACTGCAGTGGAACGTTTAGAAGTGCTCATTAATATCGCCAGAACTTACAAGGGCTCGCTGGCCTAACAACCGGCCAGGAAGAATATTACAAATACGCATTTATTGGATTTATATCGTGTGGTCTTATCGTATATCTTTTTATATAAATTTATACTCGTTTTTATGAAACTCGTGTGGAGTCCATTTGTGGTGCCATCATTGGGTTGCTGTGCGCGTGATTGCAAATACTTTACACATTTGCCTTGAAGATAAGCCTGGCTGCTCGTGCCAAGCTACCAAGGGGTGAGCGGGGGCTATCTGAGAAGGTGTCCTTCCTTTCCCTTTCCCTGACGTGAGAGCGA
>CAWUFW010023234.1:0-79386 GCA_963921515.1 Calotriton arnoldi | reverse complement strand
TTGTACTTCGTTCAGTTGTATTGCTTCCAGGGAAGACATGGCTTGGCAGTTCGGGCTGGACTGTTCCCATGAGGCACAGGGTCAGACTGATTTGCATATGGCCATGTTTGAACTGGGGTGGTGGAGTGAGCTAAAGAATGATGATGGATTAAACCCAGATCAGTTGACTGGGGGTGAGTGTTTGATTTGCTCTAACGCTCCGTCCATCATCCCCTTTGGTATCGCTTTGTTCGCCCTAAGTTGGCAGGGTATGCCCAGACGTGGGTCCCTTGCTCACTTTGCCACTGGATTCAAGATAGCCTGGCTGATGAGGGTTATGAACCCGAAACCGGTCCCAGGATGCTTGTTTCCGGTCCAGGGAAGACATGGCTTGGCAGTTCGGGCTGGACTGTTCCCATGAGGCACAGGGTCAGACTGATTTGCATATGGCCATGCCTGAACTGGGGTGGTGGAGTGAACTAAAGAATGATGATGGATTAAACCCAGATCAGTTGACTGGGGGTGAGTGTTTGATTTGCTCTAACGCTCCGTCCATCATCCCCTTTGGTATCGCTTTGTTCGCCCTAAGTTGGCAGGGTATGCCCATACGTGGTTCCCTTGCTCACTTTGCCACTGGATTCAAGATAGCCTGGCTGATGAGGGTTATGAACCCGAAACCGGTCCCAGGATGCTTGTTTCCGGTCCAGGGAAGACATGGCTTGGCAGTTCGGGCTGGACTGTTCCCATGAGGCACAGGGTCAGACTGATTTGCATATGGCCATGTCTGAACTGGGGTGGTGGAGTGAGCTAAAGAATGATGATGGATTAAACCCAGATCAGTTGACTGGGGGTGAGTGTTTGATTTGCTCTAACGCTCCGTCCATCATCCCCTTTGGTATCGCTTTGTTCGCCCTAAGTTGGCAGGGTATGCCCAGACGTGGGTCCCTTGCTCACTTTGCCACTGGATTCAAGATAGCCTGGCTGATGAGGGTTATGAACCCGAAAGCGGTTCCAGGATGCTTGTTTCCGGTCCAGGGAAGACATGCCTTGGCAGTTCGGGCTGGACTGTTCCCATGAGGCACAGGGTCAGACTGATTTGCATATGGCCATGTCTGAACTGGGGTGGTGGAGTGAGCTAAAGAATGATGATGGATTAAACCCAGATCAGTTGACTGGGGGTGAGTGTTTGATTTGCTCTAACGCTCCGTCCATCATCCCCTTTGGTATCGCTTTGTTCGCCCTAAGTTGGCAGGGTATTCCCAGACGTGTGTCCCTTGCTCACTTTGCCACTGGATTCAAGATAGCCTGGCTGATGAGGGTTATGAACCCGAAAGCGGTCCCAGGATGCTTGTTTCCGGTCCAGGGAAGACATGGCTTGGCAGTTCGGGCTGGACTGTTCCCATGAGGCACTGGGTCAGACTGATTTGCATATGGCCATGTCTGAACTGGGGTGGTGGAGTGAGCTAAAGAATGATGATGGATTAAACCCAGATCAGTTGACTGGGGGTGAGTGTTTGATTTGCTCTAACGCTCCGTCCATCATCCCCTTTGGTATCGCTTTGTTCGCCCTAAGTTGGCAGGGTATGCCCAGACGTGGGTCCCTTGCTCACTTTGCCACTGGATTCAAGATAGCCTGGCTGATGAGGGTTATGAACCCGAAACCGGTCCCAGGATGCTTGTTTCCGGTCCAGGGAAGACATGGCTTGGCAGTTCGGGCTGGACTGTTCCCATGAGGCACAGGGTCAGACTGATTTGCATATGGCCATGTCTGAACTGGGGTGGTGGAGTGAGCTAAAGAATGATGATGGATTAAACCCAGATCAGTTGACTGGGGGTGAGTGTTTGATTTGCTCTAACGCTCCGTCCATCATCCCCTTTGGTATCGCTTTGTTCGCCCTAAGTTGGCAGGGTATGCCCAGACGTGGGTCCCTTGCTCACTTTGCCACTGGATTCAAGATAGCCTGGCTGATGAGGGTTATGAACCCGAAACCGGTCCCAGGATGCTTGTTTCCGGTCCAGGGAAGACATGGCTTGGCAGTTCGGGCTGGACTGTTCCCATGAGGCACAGGGTCAGACTGATTTGCATATGGCCATGTCTGAACTGGGGTGGTGGAGTGAGCTAAAGAATGATGATGGATTAAACCCAGATCAGTTGACTGGGGGTGAGTGTTTGATTTGCTCTAACGCTCCGTCCATCATCCCCTTTGGTATCGCTTTGTTCGCCCTAAGTTGGCAGGGTATGCCCAGACGTGGGTCCCTTGCTCACTTTGCCACTGGATTCAAGATAGCCTGGCTGATGAGGGTTATGAACCCGAAACCGGTCCCAGGATGCTTGTTTCCGGTCCAGGGAAGACATGGCTTGGCAGTTCGGGCTGGACTGTTCCCATGAGGCACAGGGTCAGACTGATTTGCATATGGCCATGTCTGAACTGGGGTGGTGGAGTGAGCTAAAGAATGATGATGGATTAAACCCAGATCAGTTGACTGGGGGTGAGTGTTTGATTTGCTCTAACGCTCCGTCCATCATCCCCTTTGGTATCGCTTTGTTCGCCCTAAGTTGGCAGGGTATGCCCAGACGTGGGTCCCTTGCTCACTTTGCCACTGGATTCAAGATAGCCTGGCTGATGAGGGTTATGAACCCGAAACCGGTCCCAGGATGCTTGTTTCCGGTCCAGGGAAGACATGGCTTGGCAGTTCGGGCTGGACTGTTCCCATGAGGCACAGGGTCAGACTGATTTGCATATGGCCATGTCTGAACTGGGGTGGTGGAGTGAGCTAAAGAATGATGATGGATTAAACCCAGATCAGTTGACTGGGGGTGAGTGTTTGATTTGCTCTAACGCTCCGTCCATCATCCCCTTTGGTATCGCTTTGTTCGCCCTAAGTTGGCAGGGTATGCCCAGACGTGGGTCCCTTGCTCACTTTGCCACTGGATTCAAGATAGCCTGGCTGATGAGGGTTATGAACCCGAAACCGGTCCCAGGATGCTTGTTTCCGGTCCAGCGAAGACATGGCTTGGCAGTTCGGGCTGGACTGTTCCCATGAGGCACAGGGTCAGACTGATTTGCATATGGCCATGTTTGAACTGGGGTGGTGGAGTGAGCTAAAGAATGATGATGGATTAAACCCAGATCAGTTGACTGGGGGTGAGTGTTTGATTTGCTCTAACGCTCCGTCCATCATCCCCTTTGGTATCGCTTTGTTCGCCCTAAGTTGGCAGGGTATGCCCAGACGTGGGTCCCTTGCTCACTTTGCCACTGGATTCAAGATAGCCTGGCTGATGAGGGTTATGAACCCGAAACCGGTCCCAGGATGCTTGTTTCCGGTCCAGGGAAGACATGGCTTGGCAGTTCGGGCTGGACTGTTCCCATGAGGCACAGGGTCAGACTGATTTGCATATGGCCATGCCTGAACTGGGGTGGTGGAGTGAGCTAAAGAATGATGATGGATTAAACCCAGATCAGTTGACTGGGGGTGAGTGTTTGATTTGCTCTAACGCTCCGTCCATCATCCCCTTTGGTATCGCTTTGTTCGCCCTAAGTTGGCAGGGTATGCCCAGACGTGGGTCCCTTGCTCACTTTGCCACTGGATTCAAGATAGCCTGGCTGATGAGGGTTATGAACCCGAAACCGGTCCCAGGATGCTTGTTTCCGGTCCAGGGAAGACATGGCTTGGCAGTTCGGGCTGGACTGTTCCCATGAGGCACAGGGTCAGACTGATTTGCATATGGCCATGTCTGAACTGGGGTGGTGGAGTGAGCTAAAGAATGATGATGGATTAAACCCAGATCAGTTGACTGGGGGTGAGTGTTTGATTTGCTCTAACGCTCCGTCCATCATCCCCTTTGGTATCGCTTTGTTCGCCCTAAGTTGGCAGGGTATGCCCAGACGTGTGTCCCTTGCTCACTTTGCCACTGGATTCAAGATAGCCTGGCTGATGAGGGTTATGAACCCGAAAGCGGTCCCAGGATGCTTGTTTCCGGTCCAGGGAAGACATGGCTTGGCAGTTCGGGCTGGACTGTTCCCATGAGGCACTGGGTCAGACTGATTTGCATATGGCCATGTCTGAACTGGGGTGGTGGAGTGAGCTAAAGAATGATGATGGATTAAACCCAGATCAGTTGACTGGGGGTGAGTGTTTGATTTGCTCTAACGCTCCGTCCATCATCCCCTTTGGTATCGCTTTGTTCGCCCTAAGTTGGCAGGGTATGCCCAGACGTGGGTCCCTTGCTCACTTTGCCACTGGATTCAAGATAGCCTGGCTGATGAGGGTTATGAACCCGAAACCGGTCCCAGGATGCTTGTTTCCGGTCCAGGGAAGACATGGCTTGGCAGTTCGGGCTGGACTGTTCCCATGAGGCACAGGGTCAGACTGATTTGCATATGGCCATGTCTGAACTGGGGTGGTGGAGTGAGCTAAAGAATGATGATGGATTAAACCCAGATCAGTTGACTGGGGGTGAGTGTTTGATTTGCTCTAACGCTCCGTCCATCATCCCCTTTGGTATCGCTTTGTTCGCCCTAAGTTGGCAGGGTATGCCCAGACGTGGGTCCCTTGCTCACTTTGCCACTGGATTCAAGATAGCCTGGCTGATGAGGGTTGTGAACCCGAAACCGGTCCCAGGATGCTTGTTTCCGGTCCAGGGAAGACATGGCTTGGCAGTTCGGGCTGGACTGTTCCCATGAGGCACAGGGTCAGACTGATTTGCATATGGCCATGTCTGAACTGGGGTGGTGGAGTGAGCTAAAGAATGATGATGGATTAAACCCAGATCAGTTGACTGGGGGTGAGTGTTTGATTTGCTCTAACGCTCCGTCCATCATCCCCTTTGGTATCGCTTTGTTCGCCCTAAGTTGGCAGGGTATGCCCAGACGTGGGTCCCTTGCTCACTTTGCCACTGGATTCAAGATAGCCTGGCTGATGAGGGTTATGAACCCGAAACCGGTCCCAGGATGCTTGTTTCCGGTCCAGGGAAGACATGGCTTGGCAGTTCGGGCTGGACTGTTCCCATGAGGCACAGGGTCAGACTGATTTGCATATGGCCATGTCTGAACTGGGGTGGTGGAGTGAGCTAAAGAATGATGATGGATTAAACCCAGATCAGTTGACTGGGGGTGAGTGTTTGATTTGCTCTAACGCTCCGTCCATCATCCCCTTTGGTATCGCTTTGTTCGCCCTAAGTTGGCAGGGTATGCACAGACGTGGGTCCCTTGCTCACTTTGCCACTGGATTCAAGATAGCCAGGCTGATGAGGGTTATGGACCCGAAACCGGTCCCAGGATGCTTGTTTCCAGTCCAGGGAAGACATGGCTTGGCAGTTCGGGCTGGACTGTTCCCATGAGGCACAGGGTCAGACTGATTTGCATATGGCCATGTCTGAACTGGAGTGGTGGAGTGAGCTAAAGAATGATGATGGATTAAACCCAGATCAGTTGACTGGGGGTGAGTGTTTGATTTGCTCTAACGCTCCGTCCATCATCACCTTTGGTATCGCTTTGTTCGCCCTAAGTTGGCAGGGTATGCCCAGACGTGGGTCCCTTGCTCACTTTGCCACTGGATTCAAGATAGCCTGGCTGATGAGGGTTATGAACCCGAAACCGGTCCCAGGATGCTTGTTTCCGGTCCAGGGAAGACATGGCTTGGCAGTTCGGGCTGGACTGTTCCCATGAGGCACAGGGTCAGACTGATTTGCATATGGCCATGTCTGAACTGGGGTGGTGGAGTGAGCTAAAGAATGATGATGGATTAAACCCAGATCAGTTGACTGGGGGTGAGTGTTTGATTTGCTCTAACGCTCCGTCCATCATCCCCTTTGGTATCGCTTTGTTCGCCCTAAGTTGGCAGGGTATGCCCAGACGTGGGTCCCTTGCTCACTTTGCCACTGGATTCAAGATAGCCTGGCTGATGAGGGTTATGAACCCGAAACCGGTCCCAGGATGCTTGTTTCCGGTCCAGGGAAGACATGGCTTGGCAGTTCGGGCTGGACTGTTCCCATGAGGCACAGGGTCAGACTGATTTGCATATGGCCATGTCTGAACTGGGGTGGTGGAGTGAGCTAAAGAATGATGATGGATTAAACCCAGATCAGTTGACTGGGGGTGAGTGTTTGATTTGCTCTAACGCTCCGTCCATCATCCCCTTTGGTATCGCTTTGTTCGCCCTAAGTTGGCAGGGTATGCCCAGACGTGGGTCCCTTGCTCACTTTGCCACTGGATTCAAGATAGCCTGGCTGATGAGGGTTATGAACCCGAAAGCGGTCCCAGGATGCTTGTTTCCGGTCCAGGGAAGACATGGCTTGGCAGTTCGGGCTGGACTGTTCCCATGAGGCACAGGGTCAGACTGATTTGCATATGGCCATGTCTGAACTGGGGTGGTGGAGTGAGCTAAAGAATGATGATGGATTAAACCCAGATCAGTTGACTGGGGGTGAGTGTTTGATTTGCTCTAACGCTCCGTCCATCATCCCCTTTGGTATCGCTTTGTTCGCCCTAAGTTGGCAGGGTATGCCCAGACGTGGGTCCCTTGCTCACTTTGCCACTGGATTCAAGATAGCCTGGCTGATGAGGGTTATGAACCCGAAACCGGTCCCAGGATGCTTGTTTCCGGTCCAGGGAAGACATGGCTTGGCAGTTCGGGCTGGACTGTTCCCATGAGGCACAGGGTCAGACTGATTTGCATATGGCCATGTCTGAACTGGGGTGGTGGAGTGAGCTAAAGAATGATGATGGATTAAACCCAGATCAGTTGACTGGGGGTGAGTGTTTGATTTGCTCTAACGCTCCGTCCATCATCCCCTTTGGTATCGCTTTGTTCGCCCTAAGTTGGCAGGGTATGCCCAGACGTGGGTCCCTTGCTCACTTTGCCACTGGATTCAAGATAGCCTGGCTGATGAGGGTTATGAACCCGAAACCGGTCCCAGGATGCTTGTTTCCGGTCCAGGGAAGACATGGCTTGGCAGTTCGGGCTGGACTGTTCCCATGAGGCACAGGGTCAGACTGATTTGCATATGGCCATGTCTGAACTGGGGTGGTGGAGTGAGCTAAAGAATGATGATGGATTAAACCCAGATCAGTTGACTGGGGGTGAGTGTTTGATTTGCTCTAACGCTCCGTCCATCATCCCCTTTGGTATCGCTTTGTTCGCCCTAAGTTGGCAGGGTATGCCCAGACGTGGGTCCCTTGCTCACTTTGCCACTGGATTCAAGATAGCCTGGCTGATGAGGGTTGTGAACCCGAAACCGGTCCCAGGATGCTTGTTTCCGGTCCAGGGAAGACATGGCTTGGCAGTTCGGGCTGGACTGTTCCCATGAGGCACAGGGTCAGACTGATTTGCATATGGCCATGTCTGAACTGGGGTGGTGGAGTGAGCTAAAGAATGATGATGGATTAAACCCAGATCAGTTGACTGGGGGTGAGTGTTTGATTTGCTCTAACGCTCCGTCCATCATCCCCTTTGGTATCGCTTTGTTCGCCCTAAGTTGGCAGGGTATGCCCAGACGTGGGTCCCTTGCTCACTTTGCCACTGGATTCAAGATAGCCTGGCTGATGAGGGTTGTGAACCCGAAACCGGTCCCAGGATGCTTGTTTCCGGTCCAGGGAAGACATGGCTTGGCAGTTCGGGCTGGACTGTTCCCATGAGGCACAGGGTCAGACTGATTTGCATATGGCCATGTCTGAACTGGGGTGGTGGAGTGAGCTAAAGAATGATGATGGATTAAACCCAGATCAGTTGACTGGGGGTGAGTGTTTGATTTGCTCTAACGCTCCGTCCATCATCCCCTTTGGTATCGCTTTGTTCGCCCTAAGTTGGCAGGGTATGCCCAGACGTGGGTCCCTTGCTCACTTTGCCACTGGATTCAAGATAGCCTGGCTGATGAGGGTTATGAACCCGAAACCGGTCCCAGGATGCTTGTTTCCGGTCCAGGGAAGACATGGCTTGGCAGTTCGGGCTGGACTGTTCCCATGAGGCACAGGGTCAGACTGATTTGCATATGGCCATGTCTGAACTGGGGTGGTGGAGTGAGCTAAAGAATGATGATGGATTAAACCCAGATCAGTTGACTGGGGGTGAGTGTTTGATTTGCTCTAACGCTCCGTCCATCATCCCCTTTGGTATCGCTTTGTTCGCCCTAAGTTGGCAGGGTATGCACAGACGTGGGTCCCTTGCTCACTTTGCCACTGGATTCAAGATAGCCTGGCTGATGAGGGTTATGAACCCGAAACCGGTCCCAGGATGCTTGTTTCCGGTCCAGGGAAGACATGGCTTGGCAGTTCGGGCTGGACTGTTCCCATGAGGCACAGGGTCAGACTGATTTGCATATGGCCATGTCTGAACTGGGGTGGTGGAGTGAGCTAAAGAATGATGATGGATTAAACCCAGATCAGTTGACTGGGGGTGAGTGTTTGATTTGCTCTAACGCTCCGTCCATCATCCCCTTTGGTATCGCTTTGTTCGCCCTAAGTTGGCAGGGTATGCCCAGACGTGGGTCCCTTGCTCACTTTGCCACTGGATTCAAGATAGCCTGGCTGATGAGGGTTATGAACCCGAAACCGGTCCCAGGATGCTTGTTTCCGGTCCAGGGAAGACATGGCTTGGCAGTTCGGGCTGGACTGTTCCCATGAGGCACAGGGTCAGACTGATTTGCATATGGCCATGTCTGAACTGGGGTGGTGGAGTGAGCTAAAGAATGATGATGGATTAAACCCAGATCAGTTGACTGGGGGTGAGTGTTTGATTTGCTCTAACGCTCCGTCCATCATCCCCTTTGGTATCGCTTTGTTCGCCCTAAGTTGGCAGGGTATGCCCAGACGTGGGTCCCTTGCTCACTTTGCCACTGGATTCAAGATAGCCTGGCTGATGAGGGTTATGAACCCGAAACCGGTCCCAGGATGCTTGTTTCCGGTCCAGGGAAGACATGGCTTGGCAGTTCGGGCTGGACTGTTCCCATGAGGCACAGGGTCAGACTGATTTGCATATGGCCATGTCTGAACTGGGGTGGTGGAGTGAGCTAAAGAATGATGATGGATTAAACCCAGATCAGTTGACTGGGGGTGAGTGTTTGATTTGCTCTAACGCTCCGTCCATCATCCCCTTTGGTATCGCTTTGTTCGCCCTAAGTTGGCAGGGTATGCCCAGACGTGGGTCCCTTGCTCACTTTGCCACTGGATTCAAGATAGCCTGGCTGATGAGGGTTATGAACCCGAAAGCGGTCCCAGGATGCTTGTTTCCGGTCCAGGGAAGACATGGCTTGGCAGTTCGGGCTGGACTGTTCCCATGAGGCACTGGGTCAGACTGATTTGCATATGGCCATGTCTGAACTGGGGTGGTGGAGTGAGCTAAAGAATGATGATGGATTAAACCCAGATCAGTTGACTGGGGGTGAGTGTTTGATTTGCTCTAACGCTCCGTCCATCATCCCCTTTGGTATCGCTTTGTTCGCCCTAAGTTGGCAGGGTATGCCCAGACGTGGGTCCCTTGCTCACTTTGCCACTGGATTCAAGATAGCCTGGCTGATGAGGGTTATGAACCCGAAACCGGTCCCAGGATGCTTGTTTCCGGTCCAGGGAAGACATGGCTTGGCAGTTCGGGCTGGACTGTTCCCATGAGGCACAGGGTCAGACTGATTTGCATATGGCCATGTCTGAACTGGGGTGGTGGAGTGAGCTAAAGAATGATGATGGATTAAACCCAGATCAGTTGACTGGGGGTGAGTGTTTGATTTGCTCTAACGCTCCGTCCATCATCCCCTTTGGTATCGCTTTGTTCGCCCTAAGTTGGCAGGGTATGCCCAGACGTGGGTCCCTTGCTCACTTTGCCACTGGATTCAAGATAGCCTGGCTGATGAGGGTTGTGAACCCGAAACCGGTCCCAGGATGCTTGTTTCCGGTCCAGGGAAGACATGGCTTGGCAGTTCGGGCTGGACTGTTCCCATGAGGCACAGGGTCAGACTGATTTGCATATGGCCATGTCTGAACTGGGGTGGTGGAGTGAGCTAAAGAATGATGATGGATTAAACCCAGATCAGTTGACTGGGGGTGAGTGTTTGATTTGCTCTAACGCTCCGTCCATCATCCCCTTTGGTATCGCTTTGTTCGCCCTAAGTTGGCAGGGTATGCCCAGACGTGGGTCCCTTGCTCACTTTGCCACTGGATTCAAGATAGCCTGGCTGATGAGGGTTATGAACCCGAAACCGGTCCCAGGATGCTTGTTTCCGGTCCAGGGAAGACATGGCTTGGCAGTTCGGGCTGGACTGTTCCCATGAGGCACAGGGTCAGACTGATTTGCATATGGCCATGTCTGAACTGGGGTGGTGGAGTGAGCTAAAGAATGATGATGGATTAAACCCAGATCAGTTGACTGGGGGTGAGTGTTTGATTTGCTCTAACGCTCCGTCCATCATCCCCTTTGGTATCGCTTTGTTCGCCCTAAGTTGGCAGGGTATGCCCAGACGTGGGTCCCTTGCTCACTTTGCCACTGGATTCAAGATAGCCTGGCTGATGAGGGTTATGAACCCGAAACCGGTCCCAGGATGCTTGTTTCCGGTCCAGGGAAGACATGGCTTGGCAGTTCGGGCTGGACTGTTCCCATGAGGCACAGGGTCAGACTGATTTGCATATGGCCATGTCTGAACTGGGGTGGTGGAGTGAGCTAAAGAATGATGATGGATTAAACCCAGATCAGTTGACTGGGGGTGAGTGTTTGATTTGCTCTAACGCTCCGTCCATCATCCCCTTTGGTATCGCTTTGTTCGCCCTAAGTTGGCAGGGTATGCCCAGACGTGGGTCCCTTGCTCACTTTGCCACTGGATTCAAGATAGCCTGGCTGATGAGGGTTATGAACCCGAAACCGGTCCCAGGATGCTTGTTTCCGGTCCAGGGAAGACATGGCTTGGCAGTTCGGGCTGGACTGTTCCCATGAGGCACAGGGTCAGACTGATTTGCATATGGCCATGTCTGAACTGGGGTGGTGGAGTGAGCTAAAGAATGATGATGGATTAAACCCAGATCAGTTGACTGGGGGTGAGTGTTTGATTTGCTCTAACGCTCCGTCCATCATCCCCTTTGGTATCGCTTTGTTCGCCCTAAGTTGGCAGGGTATGCCCAGACGTGGGTCCCTTGCTCACTTTGCCACTGGATTCAAGATAGCCTGGCTGATGAGGGTTATGAACCCGAAACCGGTCCCAGGATGCTTGTTTCCGGTCCAGGGAAGACATGGCTTGGCAGTTCGGGCTGGACTGTTCCCATGAGGCACAGGGTCAGACTGATTTGCATATGGCCATGTCTGAACTGGGGTGGTGGAGTGAGCTAAAGAATGATGATGGATTAAACCCAGATCAGTTGACTGGGGGTGAGTGTTTGATTTGCTCTAACGCTCCGTCCATCATCCCCTTTGGTATCGCTTTGTTCGCCCTAAGTTGGCAGGGTATGCCCAGACGTGGGTCCCTTGCTCACTTTGCCACTGGATTCAAGATAGCCTGGCTGATGAGGGTTATGAACCCGAAACCGGTCCCAGGATGCTTGTTTCCGGTCCAGGGAAGACATGGCTTGGCAGTTCGGGCTGGACTGTTCCCATGAGGCACAGGGTCAGACTGATTTGCATATGGCCATGTCTGAACTGGGGTGGTGGAGTGAGCTAAAGAATGATGATGGATTAAACCCAGATCAGTTGACTGGGGGTGAGTGTTTGATTTGCTCTAACGCTCCGTCCATCATCCCCTTTGGTATCGCTTTGTTCGCCCTAAGTTGGCAGGGTATGCCCAGACGTGGGTCCCTTGCTCACTTTGCCACTGGATTCAAGATAGCCTGGCTGATGAGGGTTATGAACCCGAAACCGGTCCCAGGATGCTTGTTTCCGGTCCAGGGAAGACATGGCTTGGCAGTTCGGGCTGGACTGTTCCCATGAGGCACAGGGTCAGACTGATTTGCATATGGCCATGTCTGAACTGGGGTGGTGGAGTGAGCTAAAGAATGATGATGGATTAAACCCAGATCAGTTGACTGGGGGTGAGTGTTTGATTTGCTCTAACGCTCCGTCCATCATCCCCTTTGGTATCGCTTTGTTCGCCCTAAGTTGGCAGGGTATGCCCAGACGTGGGTCCCTTGCTCACTTTGCCACTGGATTCAAGATAGCCTGGCTGATGAGGGTTATGAACCCGAAACCGGTCCCAGGATGCTTGTTTCCGGTCCAGGGAAGACATGGCTTGGCAGTTCGGGCTGGACTGTTCCCATGAGGCACAGGGTCAGACTGATTTGCATATGGCCATGTCTGAACTGGGGTGGTGGAGTGAGCTAAAGAATGATGATGGATTAAACCCAGATCAGTTGACTGGGGGTGAGTGTTTGATTTGCTCTAACGCTCCGTCCATCATCCCCTTTGGTATCGCTTTGTTCGCCCTAAGTTGGCAGGGTATGCCCAGACGTGGGTCCCTTGCTCACTTTGCCACTGGATTCAAGATAGCCTGGCTGATGAGGGTTATGAACCCGAAACCGGTCCCAGGATGCTTGTTTCCGGTCCAGGGAAGACATGGCTTGGCAGTTCGGGCTGGACTGTTCCCATGAGGCACAGGGTCAGACTGATTTGGATATGGCCATGCCTGAACTGGGGTGGTGGAGTGAGCTAAAGAATGATGATGGATTAAACCCAGATCAGTTGACTGGGGGTGAGTGTTTGATTTGCTCTAACGCTCCGTCCATCATCCCCATTGGTATCGCTTTGTTCGCCCTAAGTTGGCAGGGTATGCACAGACGTGGGTCCCTTGCTCACTTTGCCACTGGATTCAAGATAGCCTGGCTGATGAGGGTTATGGACCCGAAACCGGTCCCAGGATGCTTGTTTCCGGTCCAGGGAAGACATGGATTGGCAGTTCGGGCTGGACTGTTCCCATGAGGCACAGGGTCAGACTGATTTGCAGATGGCCATGTCTGAACTTGGGTGGTGGAGTGAGCTAAAGAATGATGATGGATTAAACCCAGATCAGTTGACTGGGGGTGAGTGTTTGATTTGCTCTAACGCTCCGTCCATCATCCCCTTTGGTATCGCTTTGTTCGCCCTAAGTTGGCAGGGTATGCCCAGACGTGGGTCCCTTGCTCACTTTGCCACTGGATTCAAGATAGCCTGGCTGATGAGGGTTATGAACCCGAAACCGGTCCCAGGATGCTTGTTTCCGGTCCAGGGAAGACATGGCTTGGCAGTTCGGGCTGGACTGTTCCCATGAGGCACAGGGTCAGACTGATTTGCATATGGCCATGTCTGAACTGGGGTGGTGGAGTGAGCTAAAGAATGATGATGGATTAAACCCAGATCAGTTGACTGGGGGTGAGTGTTTGATTTGCTCTAACGCTCCGTCCATCATCCCCTTTGGTATCGCTTTGTTCGCCCTAAGTTGGCAGGGTATGCCCAGACGTGGGTCCCTTGCTCACTTTGCCACTGGATTCAAGATAGCCTGGCTGATGAGGGTTATGAACCCGAAAGCCGGTCCCAGGATGCTTGTTTCCGGTCCAGGGAAGACATGGCTTGGCAGTTCGGGCTGGACTGTTCCCATGAGGCACAGGGTCAGACTGATTTGCATATGGCCATGTCTGAACTGGGGTGGTGGAGTGAGCTAAAGAATGATGATGGATTAAACCCAGATCAGTTGACTGGGGGTGAGTGTTTGATTTGCTCTAACGCTCCGTCCATCATCCCCTTTGGTATCGCTTTGTTCGCCCTAAGTTGGCAGGGTATGCCCAGACGTGGGTCCCTTGCTCACTTTGCCACTGGATTCAAGATAGCCTGGCTGATGAGGGTTATGAACCCGAAACCGGTCCCAGGATGCTTGTTTCCGGTCCAGGGAAGACATGGCTTGGCAGTTCGGGCTGGACTGTTCCCATGAGGCACAGGGTCAGACTGATTTGCATATGGCCATGTCTGAACTGGGGTGGTGGAGTGAGCTAAAGAATGATGATGGATTAAACCCAGATCAGTTGACTGGGGGTGAGTGTTTGATTTGCTCTAACGCTCCGTCCATCATCCCCTTTGGTATCGCTTTGTTCGCCCTAAGTTGGCAGGGTATGCCCAGACGTGGGTCCCTTGCTCACTTTGCCACTGGATTCAAGATAGCCTGGCTGATGAGGGTTATGAACCCGAAACCGGTCCCAGGATGCTTGTTTCCGGTCCAGGGAAGACATGGCTTGGCAGTTCGGGCTGGACTGTTCCCATGAGGCACAGGGTCAGACTGATTTGCATATGGCCATGTCTGAACTGGGGTGGTGGAGTGAGCTAAAGAATGATGATGGATTAAACCCAGATCAGTTGACTGGGGGTGAGTGTTTGATTTGCTCTAACGCTCCGTCCATCATCCCCTTTGGTATCGCTTTGTTCGCCCTAAGTTGGCAGGGTATGCCCAGACGTGGGTCCCTTGCTCACTTTGCCACTGGATTCAAGATAGCCTGGCTGATGAGGGTTATGAACCCGAAACCGGTCCCAGGATGCTTGTTTCCGGTCCAGGGAAGACATGGCTTGGCAGTTCGGGCTGGACTGTTCCCATGAGGCACAGGGTCAGACTGATTTGCATATGGCCATGTCTGAACTGGGGTGGTGGAGTGAGCTAAAGAATGATGATGGATTAAACCCAGATCAGTTGACTGGGGGTGAGTGTTTGATTTGCTCTAACGCTCCGTCCATCATCCCCTTTGGTATCGCTTTGTTCGCCCTAAGTTGGCAGGGTATGCCCAGACGTGGGTCCCTTGCTCACTTTGCCACTGGATTCAAGATAGCCTGGCTGATGAGGGTTATGAACCCGAAACCGGTCCCAGGATGCTTGTTTCCGGTCCAGGGAAGACATGGCTTGGCAGTTCGGGCTGGACTGTTCCCATGAGGCACAGGGTCAGACTGATTTGCATATGGCCATGTCTGAACTGGGGTGGTGGAGTGAGCTAAAGAATGATGATGGATTAAACCCAGATCAGTTGACTGGGGGTGAGTGTTTGATTTGCTCTAACGCTCCGTCCATCATCCCCTTTGGTATCGCTTTGTTCGCCCTAAGTTGGCAGGGTATGCCCAGACGTGGGTCCCTTGCTCACTTTGCCACTGGATTCAAGATAGCCTGGCTGATGAGGGTTATGAACCCGAAACCGGTCCCAGGATGCTTGTTTCCGGTCCAGGGAAGACATGGCTTGGCAGTTCGGGCTGGACTGTTCCCATGAGGCACAGGGTCAGACTGATTTGCATATGGCCATGTCTGAACTGGGGTGGTGGAGTGAGCTAAAGAATGATGATGGATTAAACCCAGATCAGTTGACTGGGGGTGAGTGTTTGATTTGCTCTAACGCTCCGTCCATCATCCCCTTTGGTATCGCTTTGTTCGCCCTAAGTTGGCAGGGTATGCCCAGACGTGGGTCCCTTGCTCACTTTGCCACTGGATTCAAGATAGCCTGGCTGATGAGGGTTATGAACCCGAAACCGGTCCCAGGATGCTTGTTTCCGGTCCAGGGAAGACATGGCTTGGCAGTTCGGGCTGGACTGTTCCCATGAGGCACAGGGTCAGACTGATTTGCATATGGCCATGTCTGAACTGGGGTGGTGGAGTGAGCTAAAGAATGATGATGGATTAAACCCAGATCAGTTGACTGGGGGTGAGTGTTTGATTTGCTCTAACGCTCCGTCCATCATCCCCTTTGGTATCGCTTTGTTCGCCCTAAGTTGGCAGGGTATGCCCAGACGTGGGTCCCTTGCTCACTTTGCCACTGGATTCAAGATAGCCTGGCTGATGAGGGTTATGAACCCGAAACCGGTCCCAGGATGCTTGTTTCCGGTCCAGGGAAGACATGGCTTGGCAGTTCGGGCTGGACTGTTCCCATGAGGCACAGGGTCAGACTGATTTGCATATGGCCATGTCTGAACTGGGGTGGTGGAGTGAGCTAAAGAATGATGATGGATTAAACCCAGATCAGTTGACTGGGGGTGAGTGTTTGATTTGCTCTAACGCTCCGTCCATCATCCCCTTTGGTATCGCTTTGTTCGCCCTAAGTTGGCAGGGTATGCCCAGACGTGGGTCCCTTGCTCACTTTGCCACTGGATTCAAGATAGCCTGGCTGATGAGGGTTATGAACCCGAAAGCGGTCCCAGGATGCTTGTTTCCGGTCCAGGGAAGACATGGCTTGGCAGTTCGGGCTGGACTGTTCCCATGAGGCACAGGGTCAGACTGATTTGCATATGGCCATGTCTGAACTGGGGTGGTGGAGTGAGCTAAAGAATGATGATGGATTAAACCCAGATCAGTTGACTGGGGGTGAGTGTTTGATTTGCTCTAACGCTCCGTCCATCATCCCCTTTGGTATCGCTTTGTTCGCCCTAAGTTGGCAGGGTATGCCCAGACGTGGGTCCCTTGCTCACTTTGCCACTGGATTCAAGATAGCCTGGCTGATGAGGGTTATGAACCCGAAACCGGTCCCAGGATGCTTGTTTCCGGTCCAGGGAAGACATGGCTTGGCAGTTCGGGCTGGACTGTTCCCATGAGGCACAGGGTCAGACTGATTTGCATATGGCCATGTCTGAACTGGGGTGGTGGAGTGAGCTAAAGAATGATGATGGATTAAACCCAGATCAGTTGACTGGGGGTGAGTGTTTGATTTGCTCTAACGCTCCGTCCATCATCCCCTTTGGTATCGCTTTGTTCGCCCTAAGTTGGCAGGGTATGCCCAGACGTGGGTCCCTTGCTCACTTTGCCACTGGATTCAAGATAGCCTGGCTGATGAGGGTTATGAACCCGAAACCGGTCCCAGGATGCTTGTTTCCGGTCCAGGGAAGACATGGCTTGGCAGTTCGGGCTGGACTGTTCCCATGAGGCACAGGGTCAGACTGATTTGCATATGGCCATGTCTGAACTGGGGTGGTGGAGTGAGCTAAAGAATGATGATGGATTAAACCCAGATCAGTTGACTGGGGGTGAGTGTTTGATTTGCTCTAACGCTCCGTCCATCATCCCCTTTGGTATCGCTTTGTTCGCCCTAAGTTGGCAGGGTATGCCCAGACGTGGGTCCCTTGCTCACTTTGCCACTGGATTCAAGATAGCCTGGCTGATGAGGGTTATGAACCCGAAACCGGTCCCAGGATGCTTGTTTCCGGTCCAGGGAAGACATGGCTTGGCAGTTCGGGCTGGACTGTTCCCATGAGGCACAGGGTCAGACTGATTTGCATATGGCCATGTCTGAACTGGGGTGGTGGAGTGAGCTAAAGAATGATGATGGATTAAACCCAGATCAGTTGACTGGGGGTGAGTGTTTGATTTGCTCTAAAGCTCCGTCCATCATCCCCTTTGGTATCGCTTTGTTCGCCCTAAGTTGGCAGGGTATGCCCAGACGTGGGTCCCTTGCTCACTTTGCCACTGGATTCAAGATAGCCTGGCTGATGAGGGTTATGAACCCGAAACCGGTCCCAGGATGCTTGTTTCCGGTCCAGGGAAGACATGGCTTGGCAGTTCGGGCTGGACTGTTCCCATGAGGCACAGGGTCAGACTGATTTGCATATGGCCATGTCTGAACTGGGGTGGTGGAGTGAGCTAAAGAATGATGATGGATTAAACCCAGATCAGTTGACTGGGGGTGAGTGTTTGATTTGCTCTAACGCTCCGTCCATCATCCCCTTTGGTATCGCTTTGTTCGCCCTAAGTTGGCAGGGTATGCCCAGACGTGGGTCCCTTGCTCACTTTGCCACTGGATTCAAGATAGCCTGGCTGATGAGGGTTATGAACCCGAAACCGGTCCCAGGATGCTTGTTTCCGGTCCAGGGAAGACATGGCTTGGCAGTTCGGGCTGGACTGTTCCCATGAGGCACAGGGTCAGACTGATTTGCATATGGCCATGTCTGAACTGGGGTGGTGGAGTGAGCTAAAGAATGATGATGGATTAAACCCAGATCAGTTGACTGGGGGTGAGTGTTTGATTTGCTCTAACGCTCCGTCCATCATCCCCTTTGGTATCGCTTTGTTCGCCCTAAGTTGGCAGGGTATGCCCAGACGTGGGTCCCTTGCTCACTTTGCCACTGGATTCAAGATAGCCTGGCTGATGAGGGTTATGAACCCGAAACCGGTCCCAGGCTGCTTGTTTCCGGTCCAGGGAAGACATGGCTTGGCAGTTCGGGCTGGACTGTTCCCATGAGGCACAGGGTCAGACTGATTTGCATATGGCCATGTCTGAACTGGGGTGGTGGAGTGAGCTAAAGAATGATGATGGATTAAACCCAGATCAGTTGACTGGGGGTGAGTGTTTGATTTGCTCTAACGCTCCGTCCATCATCCCCTTTGGTATCGCTTTGTTCGCCCTAAGTTGGCAGGGTATGCCCAGACGTGGGTCCCTTGCTCACTTTGCCACTGGATTCAAGATAGCCTGGCTGATGAGGGTTATGAACCCGAAAGCGGTCCCAGGATGCTTGTTTCCGGTCCAGGGAAGACATGGCTTGGCAGTTCGGGCTGGACTGTTCCCATGAGGCACAGGGTCAGACTGATTTGCATATGGCCATGTCTGAACTGGGGTGGTGGAGTGAGCTAAAGAATGATGATGGATTAAACCCAGATCAGTTGACTGGGGGTGAGTGTTTGATTTGCTCTAACGCTCCGTCCATCATCCCCTTTGGTATCGCTTTGTTCGCCCTAAGTTGGCAGGGTATGCCCAGACGTGGGTCCCTTGCTCACTTTGCCACTGGATTCAAGATAGCCTGGCTGATGAGGGTTATGAACCCGAAACCGGTCCCAGGATGCTTGTTTCCGGTCCAGGGAAGACATGGCTTGGCAGTTCGGGCTGGACTGTTCCCATGAGGCACAGGGTCAGACTGATTTGCATATGGCCATGTCTGAACTGGGGTGGTGGAGTGAGCTAAAGAATGATGATGGATTAAACCCAGATCAGTTGACTGGGGGTGAGTGTTTGATTTGCTCTAACGCTCCGTCCATCATCCCCTTTGGTATCGCTTTGTTCGCCCTAAGTTGGCAGGGTATGCCCAGACGTGGGTCCCTTGCTCACTTTGCCACTGGATTCAAGATAGCCTGGCTGATGAGGGTTATGAACCCGAAACCGGTCCCAGGATGCTTGTTTCCGGTCCAGGGAAGACATGGCTTGGCAGTTCGGGCTGGACTGTTCCCATGAGGCACAGGGTCAGACTGATTTGCATATGGCCATGTCTGAACTGGGGTGGTGGAGTGAGCTAAAGAATGATGATGGATTAAACCCAGATCAGTTGACTGGGGGTGAGTGTTTGATTTGCTCTAACGCTCCGTCCATCATCCCCTTTGGTATCGCTTTGTTCGCCCTAAGTTGGCAGGGTATGCCCAGACGTGGGTCCCTTGCTCACTTTGCCACTGGATTCAAGATAGCCTGGCTGATGAGGGTTATGAACCCGAAACCGGTCCCAGGATGCTTGTTTCCGGTCCAGGGAAGACATGGCTTGGCAGTTCGGGCTGGACTGTTCCCATGAGGCACAGGGTCAGACTGATTTGCATATGGCCATGTCTGAACTGGGGTGGTGGAGTGAGCTAAAGAATGATGATGGATTAAACCCAGATCAGTTGACTGGGGGTGAGTGTTTGATTTGCTCTAACGCTCCGTCCATCATCCCCTTTGGTATCGCTTTGTTCGCCCTAAGTTGGCAGGGTATGCCCAGACGTGGGTCCCTTGCTCACTTTGCCACTGGATTCAAGATAGCCTGGCTGATGAGGGTTATGAACCCGAAACCGGTCCCAGGATGCTTGTTTCCGGTCCAGGGAAGACATGGCTTGGCAGTTCGGGCTGGACTGTTCCCATGAGGCACAGGGTCAGACTGATTTGCATATGGCCATGTCTGAACTGGGGTGGTGGAGTGAGCTAAAGAATGATGATGGATTAAACCCAGATCAGTTGACTGGGGGTGAGTGTTTGATTTGCTCTAACGCTCCGTCCATCATCCCCTTTGGTATCGCTTCGTTCGCCCTAAGTTGGCAGGGTATGCCCAGACGAGGGTCCCTTGCTCACTTTGCCACTGGATTCAAGATAGCCTGGCTGATGAGGGTTATGAACCCGAAACCGGTCCCAGGATGCTTGTTTCCGGTCCAGGGAAGACATGGCTTGGCAGTTCGGGCTGGACTGTTCCCATGAGGCACAGGGTCAGACTGATTTGCATATGGCCATGTCTGAACTGGGGTGGTGGAGTGAGCTAAAGAATGATGATGGATTAAACCCAGATCAGTTGACTGGGGGTGAGTGTTTGATTTGCTCTAACGCTCCGTCCATCATCCCCTTTGGTATCGCTTTGTTCGCCCTAAGTTGGCAGGGTATGCCCAGACGTGGGTCCCTTGCTCACTTTGCCACTGGATTCAAGATAGCCTGGCTGATGAGGGTTATGAACCCGAAACCGGTCCCAGGATGCTTGTTTCCGGTCCAGGGAAGACATGGCTTGGCAGTTCGGGCTGGACTGTTCCCATGAGGCACAGGGTCAGACTGATTTGCATATGGCCATGTCTGAACTGGGGTGGTGGAGTGAGCTAAAGAATGATGATGGATTAAACCCAGATCAGTTGACTGGGGGTGAGTGTTTGATTTGCTCTAACGCTCCGTCCATCATCCCCTTTGGTATCGCTTTGTTCGCCCTAAGTTGGCAGGGTATGCCCAGACGTGGGTCCCTTGCTCACTTTGCCACTGGATTCAAGATAGCCTGGCTGATGAGGGTTATGAACCCGAAACCGGTCCCAGGATGCTTGTTTCCGGTCCAGGGAAGACATGGCTTGGCAGTTCGGGCTGGACTGTTCCCATGAGGCACAGGGTCAGACTGATTTGCATATGGCCATGTCTGAACTGGGGTGGTGGAGTGAGCTAAAGAATGATGATGGATTAAACCCAGATCAGTTGACTGGGGGTGAGTGTTTGATTTGCTCTAACGCTCCGTCCATCATCCCCTTTGGTATCGCTTTGTTCGCCCTAAGTTGGCAGGTTATGCCCAGACGTGGGTCCCTTGCTCACTTTGCCACTGGATTCAAGATAGCCTGGCTGATGAGGGTTATGAACCCGAAACCGGTCCCAGGATGCTTGTTTCCGGTCCAGGGAAGACATGGCTTGGCAGTTCGGGCTGGACTGTTCCCATGAGGCACAGGGTCAGACTGATTTGCATATGGCCATTTCTGAACTGGGGTGGTGGAGTGAGCTAAAGAATGATGATGGATTAAACCCAGATCAGTTGACTGGGGGTGAGTGTTTGATTTGCTCTAACGCTCCGTCCATCATCCCCTTTGGTATCGCTTTGTTCGCCCTAAGTTGGCAGGGTATGCCCAGACGTGGGTCCCTTGCTCACTTTGCCACTGGATTCAAGATAGCCTGGCTGATGAGGGTTATGAACCCAAAACCGGTCCCAGGATGCTTGTTTCCGGTCCAGGGAAGACATGGCTTGGCAGTTCGGGCTGGACTGTTCCCATGAGGCACAGGGTCAGACTGATTTGCATATGGCCATGTCTGAACTGGGGTGGTGGAGTGAGCTACAGAATGATGATGGATTAAACCCAGATCAGTTGACTGGGGGTGAGTGTTTGATTTGCTCTAACGCTCCGTCCATCATCCCCTTTGGTATCGCTTTGTTCGCCCTAAGTTGGCAGGGTATGCCCAGACGTGGGTCCCTTGCTCACTTTGCCACTGGATTCAAGATAGCCTGGCTGATGAGGGTTATGAACCCGAAACCGGTCCCAGGATGCTTGTTTCCGGTCCAGGGAAGACATGGCTTGGCAGTTCGGGCTGGACTGTTCCCATGAGGCACAGGGTCAGACTGATTTGCATATGGCCATGTCTGAACTGGGGTGGTGGAGTGAGCTAAAGAATGATGATGGATTACACCCAGATCAGTTGACTGGGGGTGAGTGTTTGATTTGCTCTAACGCTCTGTCCATCATCCCCTTTGGTATCGCTTTGTTCGCCCTAAGTTGGCAGGGTATGCCCAGACGTGGGTCCCTTGCTCACTTTGCCACTGAATTCAAGATAGCCTGGCTGATGAGGGTTATGAACCCGAAACCGGTCCCAGGATGCTTGTTTCCGGTCCAGGGAAGACATGGCTTGGCAGTTCGGGCTGGACTGTTCCCATGAGGCACAGGGTCAGACTGATTTGCATATGGCCATGTCTGAACTGGGGTGGTGGAGTGAGCTAAAGAATGATGATGGATTAAACCCAGATCAGTTGACTGGGGGTGAGTGTTTGATTTGCTCTAACGCTCTGTCCATCATCCCCTTTGGTATCGCTTTGTTCGCCCTAAGTTGGCAGGGTATGCCCAGACGTGGGTCCCTTGCTCACTTTGCCACTGGATTCAAGATAGCCTGGCTGATGAGGGTTATGAACCCGAAACCGGTCCCAGGATGCTTGTTTCCGGTCCAGGGAAGACATGGCTTGGCAGTTCGGGCTGGACTGTTCCCATGAGGCACAGGGTCAGACTGATTTGCATATGGCCATGTCTGAACTGGGGTGGTGGAGTGAGCTAAAGAATGATGATGGATTAAACCCAGATCAGTTGACTGGGGGTGAGTGTTTGATTTGCTCTAACGCTCCGTCCATCATCCCCTTTGGTATCTCTTTAGTCATATATATTACATCTCGCCCGTCCTTCCTTCCTTCTTTCCCTTTTCGTTCAACCCATCCATCAAGGTCATCTGATCTGACTCTTAGTCTTCTCCATAAAACTTTCACAGCTGAGTTGAAGTCAGATAGAAGAGGCCATTAATTACTCAACTACTCCCGCCGCTAATGCTATTGCTCTAATGCTTAGTAAAGGGTGTCTTCTTCAACCGTTGTTCACAACAACTTAGTCTCTCTCAACTTACACAACACCCTTGCAGCGAGTGTGTAACTATTGTCAATAAGTAAGGAATATAAGTATAACTTACCACCGCCCGCCACTGCTGCTAGCTCACCCAACCATGTGTCAGCTGCCGCATCCACTGCTCCCTCCTGGCTGGTGTCGCCTGTCCTGCCGCTGGCCCCGTCACTGGTGGCCGTGGTCGGTGCGCCTAGAAAACATTACATATTTTTTAGATGCCATATACACCTCCCCCTATTTTTCACTAGCAAGATTGAAAAAAAAGTTAAAATGCATACATATACCACATACATCACTACAAATCGGGTAGAGTAGACACTACTAGTAGTAGTATGTCCTATCCTATCAAAAATAGTAAAATATCTGGTTGGGCATTTTTGTTGGTGGGAATTGTCGAAAAGCCTCCCAAGATTAAGAAGACTAGAAGAGGCCAACCCAAAGGACTGGACTCAGTGGCTAGAAGCTATTGGTGAATCTGAGTTTTAATAAAACCTTTTAAATAAAGAGTGGCCAACTGGGCAAGCTTAGCTACAGACAGACTAATAATAGTAGTTTAACAGAGAGTCATAGCAGAGGCAGTTAGAGGCAGGGATAACAAGAATTTAGAAACACATAGTCTAGATCGAAGAAGATTTGGTAAAAAATACAATTAGGAAACGGAAATAATAGTTCGAAAAAATAAAGGTGCAGTAAAAGTTAGGGAATTATAATTATTAATATTAACAACAGGAAGACTTACTGGGGCCAGCAGCAGAGCCCTCGGTGAGCGAGCGGTCCTGGTCCTGGCCCTGGCGTTCTCCAGCTGCTCCCGCCGACTCCAACCCCGTCTTCTTGCCCCTGGGTGCTGATCATGTAAGATATAATAAAGAAAAGAGACAAACATTGATGATTGGTGTGAAACAAATAAAATATTTTAAAAAACACTCAAAAAAACATTTTTGGAAACAACAATTGCAATAAAATTGACCTATCTAATCTGATCGACTGGTAGTATCGCGGGATTCGCGGACCGTCTAGTTATTATTTATGAACACTAATCCAGTGTTCCATTCTGATTCCAGAATACTACGCCTAAGTACCACCTGACCTAGCCCACCTATTCAGACGGGCCAATTTTTCACTAAGTCTGCATTTCCATATATTTTAGTCCTCAAAAATGCATAGATAGAGGACACATGCATACATTTTTGCATACACCAAATTGTTGGTTGGTTGCTGCTGATGTTCTGTTAAGCCTATTACTCCCTCACTAAACCAACTACAAAAGGTTCTACTAAGAACTGGAGTAAGCAGCACTCAGCAGCACGTGACGTGACGGAGGATGCGTCACGCAGACCGCTTAAAAATTGCCAACTAATACTATGTAACTAAACTACCTATCCACCACTATCTTAGTGACAGGAGGACAAAGGAAGGACTAGAGTCTCTCTAGCATTACCTAACTTAAGTTCTCTAAAGTAAACTCTTACATAATCAGCCCAAGCGAGCGCAAAGTTGCAAACAACAAGTAAGATTAGTAGCGCCGAGCACCTGTGTCTAGAAGAATAACAATCACAGAAGATTTTTAAACTTAATTTACCTGCAATGTAAGCAGCAGCATTCTTGCTATTCGGAAAAAAATGATACTCGCAATAACAGTAACAAAGTCTAGAGAACACACAATACTACTAGTATTAGCTACTCACCAAGCCCCACGACCTCGACACCTAGCAGGTCCAGCAGGTCCTGTGCCCGGTCCAAGACGTCTGAGCACCGGTGGGTCAGCTGGTTATGGGTGCGCCGGACTCCAGAGCAGCGAAACACTGCCCGGTGCACCCTCGCCCACCGGCAGTGGCGCTCCTGGGTAGCGTACCCGGAGCCAGGCCTGCTGCCAAGGTCAAGGGGAGGTGGCGCTGCACAAAACAAACAAGGGCGGCCACCTCCACCTCGCTGAAAAGGGCCCGGGCCTGCACCCCTGTCGGGCGCAGTCTGCCGCAAGGCAGGCAGCTCTTTGGCGCAGGCGCCTTGCCCTTGGAGCCGGTACCCTTTCCCTTAGCCAATGTTCTGGGGTGGGCGGGGAGCGGGAAAAAAAATGTAGCAGGAAAAAATAAAGTTAGGGGAAGAAGTAGGAGAGTAAAGAAGGAAGTAATATAAAACAGTAGAAAAGTAAAAAAAAGCGCAGTAAAAGTAGAAATAAAACGCAAAATATAGACTTAGGGACAGAGAGGGATAGATAATACATTAAAAAGTTCAGAAAAACAGTGTAAAAAACAAAGGACTGAAAAGATTGGAGAGGGATAGAAAAACAGGCCCCCAGAACCATGCAAAAGATAGGAAAACAAGATGGCCGTGCCCATTGGCGACCGCGTGGTAAAGTTTGCACGATATTTCTCCCGAACACGTCATTCGCGTTGCCGAACGTCAAAAACATCTTGCGAGCATACGCGAGCATGCGGAAACAAGCAACTCCGCATGCTTGCGTAGCGTCGCAGAATTTTTGTGCAACTTCGCGTAGCCTCATGTAGCACGGCTACGCGAACTTCGCCCAGGGTTAGTACTTGCCAGAATAACCCTGAATGCAGAGCTTCAGCACAGTTATTCACTGTCAAATCTGGCCACTACAAAATGGGACGCTGCGCGAGCGCCCTCGTCCCCCTAAGGTTGAAACTGACAAACATCGTAACCTTGCTCTGCTGCTATTTGCTTTTGCACAATTACTGAATTACACTTTTTACTCGTTTTAGAATATTGATTTTAGGTAGGAATTGTACTGTTTTAGGATTGAATTTGAACTTTGTCAATTGATTGGGCGTGGGTGGGAATCGAACCCTGAATTAAGTAAAGCCCTCTGACCGACATCGCCATTTTGTTTCCACGGTGCGGTCTTGTTGTCAAATCTGGTCACTACAAAACGGGACGCTGCGCGAGTGCGCTCGACCCCGTAAGCTTGAAACTGACAAACATCGTAACCTTGCTCTGCTGCGATTTGCTTTTGCACAAATACTGAATTACACTTTTTACTCGTTTTAGAATATTGACTTTAGGTAGGAATTGTACTGTTTTAGGATTGAATTTGAATTGGAACTTTGTCAATTGATTGGGCGTGGGTGGGAATCGAACCCTGAATTAAGTAAAGCCCTCTGACTGACATCACCATTTTGTTTCCACGGTGCGGTCTAGTTGTCAAATCTGGCCACTACAAAACGGGACGCTGCGCGAGCGCGCAGCGGGCGCGCCTAAGGCAAGCCCGTCTGCGCCCGTCAGCGTCCCGGAGGAGGCCGGTGCTGGAAATGCTGCCGATTACACCCGCTCACGCAGTTATAGGGTGGTATATAGCCGGGCGGACCTCCTAGACATTGGGAAACAGGTGAGATGCTGTGCTCCTAAAAGTAGTAGGATGACGGAGAACGTATTCTCATGTACCTTTTGTAACTGGGCAGCTGATTCTTACAACAGCAAATATAACAGAGGAAGTGTAACCAAGAAGAGTAATGGTATAGACCTGGATCAGGATTTACGGGGAAATGGCCTTCTGAAAGTCTTACTCTTGAACACTCGCTCCATCAGAAAACATTAAGCCCAATTATATGATCTCCTACTTGAGTCCAATCCCGACCTAATGTTTGTGACGGAGACTTGGTTTAATGAGGGCTCCAACCCCACGATTGCTGGGGCTATCCTGCCTGACTACCGGATTATAAGGAAGGATCGCCCAGTGGGTAGATGGTGCGGTATCGGCATAATTTAAAAAAAAAAAACCTTTTTATGCTCTATCATACCCGCGCAGGATATTGAGGGTGCTGAAAGCCTGAGCTTTTGGTACACCGCCTCTGACCATCATTCAATTGCTGGTATCTTTATTTATAGGCCACCCGGTCCGGCAGGCAAGTTTGCCGAGTCACTTAGCCAAGCCATCTCCCCAATTGCTACCAAATATAGGCACTGTTTACTATTGGGAGACTTTAACATTCATATGGACGATCCTTCTGACTCTGAGGCTTTAAGGATGCAGGAATCTTTAGAGATTTTTGAGCTGTCCCCCTATGTGCATTTCCCTACTCATGAAAAGGGTCATACCTTAGATCAGATATTCTCCAACGTTAGAATTGAAATAGAAACCCCACTTCCATTGGTGTGGTCTGACCACTTCCTTTTGAGTTTCAAAATCTCTATTACTTTACCCTATCCTCAATCGAGGGATAAGTCCCGCCCTTACACCTTCAGACCCTTCAAACAGGTCACTCCTGACATCATGAAGGCTACTTTGGCTCAGTACCCGATTCCTTTTAGCGGTGATTCTGAGTTCGACGCTCCTAGTCTGGAAAAGTGGCTCGAAGATTGTGCATTAGTGTTGGCTCCCCTCACCACTCGTAAAACTAAACCTGTCCGCCCCTCCGCACCGTGGTTTACAGAAACCCTTAGGAAGAGCAGGAGTGCCTGCAAGCGACTTGAGAGAGTGTGGTGTAACAAGTTTAACTCTAAGGATAAAGACATCTATAAACAAGCTCTGAAAGCCTATTATAATAATGTGCGTATTGAAAAGAAAAAGTTCTCACCTCCAAAATTAAGGGGGCGGCTAATAAGAGCAAAGAAATTTTTTAAATTGTCAAGGACTTTTCCTCCCCTAGTGCTGTGAGCATGTCATTCACCCCCACTTCTGTCTGGGTCCATCAGATGGCCAGCTTTTTCCATGATAAGATCAGTCTGATACAACAATCTTTTGTTTCTACGGACTCCATAAAAATCGACGAGGGGTGGGGTGCTGACCACCCACCCACTAAGGTCGGTTACTCGATCACCCAATTTCCCCCCATTTCTTTAGAAAAATCCCTTGAGATTATGAAAACTCTGAAGTCGGGCTCCCCCTCAGACCCGTGTCCCGCAAACACTCTGAGGAACATTGCAGAGACCATAAACCCTGCTGTTAATTCAGTTTTGAACTCTTCGCTTGAAAAGGGTATGGTACCCAGCTGCTGGAAAAAGGCAAAAATGATCCCTCTTTTAAAGCAATCTACGGCTGATCCTGCAGTTGCCTCCAATTATAGGCCCATATCTTTGTTGCCTTTCTTCTCAAAAGTTCTTGAAAAGTACGTTAACTCAGTGCTCACGGAATATGTGGAGTTGAACCATGTTCTCCACGATAGTCAGTCAGGTTTTAGAGCCTCCCTCAGTACGGAAACAGCGCTACTGGAAGTCTCGGAAATTATCAAAACACAACTGGACAAAGGGGGCGCTGTGGTGATACTGTTGGACCTATCCGCGGCATTCGATACCGTGCCCCATGACCGACTCATGTGTAGGTTGATGGAGTGCGGTATTGGGGCCACGGTATACAAATGGTTCGCCTCCTTTCTGAGCGAGCGGCAGCAGGAAATTTGGTCCCCTCCCCTATCAGCCGATATTCCACCAATGACGGTGGGTGTCCCACAGGGTGCAATTCTGAGCCCTATGCTCTTTAACATTTATATGGCCCCCCCCTTGCTCTCCTAGCAAAGTCGCACGGTGTGAAGATTATTTCTTACGCCGATGATACACAACTGTTGTTCACGTGCGACAAGGGAGCAAATTTTGAAGGGAAGGAGATTAACAGATGTCTGACGGAGGTCTTTTCCTGGATGCGGCTTAACCAACTAAAATGCAACCCGGAAAAATCTGAAATTATCTTTTTGGTTGCCCTCCATGTGTGGATTGGAGCCTATGGTGGCCCCGTGATATGTATCCTCCCTCTGCACCAGTCAGTATTGTAAAGAACTTGGGAGTTAAACTAGATGCTAGTTTAGCGATGAAGACTCAAATTCAAACCGTTGCTTGGCACATGTTTCGGTCTGCTAAAAATGGTAAAAACTTTCTTCCTCTGCTACCAGTGGAATATCGGAAAACCGTAGTGCAAGCCCTAATTTCATCCAGGTTGGACTACGTGAATGTCCTATATCTGGGCTTACCAGATTATCTTCTTAATCGGCTGCAGGTGGTTCAGAATGCTGCAGCCAGAGCCATTCTTAGGGTAAATCCCAGGATGCATATGTCACCTTACCTGAAAGCTTTGCACTGGCTCCCGGTTAGAAAGAGGATTCAGTTTAAGGCCCTTGTGTTAGCATATCGAGCTTTTCATGGTTCGGGCGCCGCCTATCTGAGAAGGAGGGTCCAACACTATCGGCCACAACGGGACTTGAGATCCTCTGGGCGGGCCCTTATGCTCATCCCCAAGTTTGCCCGCTCTCGGACGGGGGGACGCTCCTTTCAGGTCCTTGCGGCACGTCTGTGGAATGATCTTCCGTTGTATCTCAGACAGGCCCAGGACCTGTTACTTTTCAGGAGACAGCTAAAAACTTGGCTGTTTCAGCAATAATTCTCTGGCAGGCAGGGTGGAGCTCTTACAGTTATCGGTTTTGGTGGTTTAGCACCGGGACACTCCCTGTGAGTAGCCGCGCGCTTTATAAATACCTATTTTCATTTCATAATCACCACCCGCCTCTGTCTTTCTCTTCCTTTGCAAGACCTGATCCTCAGTTTCACTTAGCAATTGCCCCTTTCATAGCACGCCACAAAACTGAAAGTAGATGGGTAGATACAGGGCATCAGCATGTCCAGTTTTCAGTAGATTTGTGTAATGGACAAGGAAGTATAACATCAGCTAGTTTAAGTGGCGAAAATTTCATAACACTCCACAATAAAGGCTTCATAAAGCTGCAGCTTGTAGTACTTTGAGCCTAATAAATTAAACAAGTCAAATGAATAATTTGTAAAGCTGTGACAAGTCTTTCGGTGTTAGCCGTTTCTAGAGTGGAAATACTCTGATAGAAAAACTTAGAAAGTAATGAGTTCTGCAGATTAAGGAATCCTTGTACAGCCTACAAACAGTGAAGAATCCTGCTTCATTTTTAAGCTTGAGTTGTGCATTTCGTTTTTTCTGCAGACTCTGTGACCACACCGTGCCTTTAGTATTGTGGTCCAAGTAAATTAATGAAAGCTGCCTTGAAGTTGATTAATGAAAACTGTGTTTGTTGCAGGCCAGTCTGTGACTCTTGTAGCTGCCAGTCCCAAGCAGGACTACTGACCTGATGTCCTCGAAATCAGAAGTGCTTCCGTCCCACGGGTTGCATCCTTTCGCAGGGTATCATCATGGGCCTAACCAGACAATGCAAATACAGTCACGAAGACAAATGTTCTGGGCATCTCAACCTGCTTGCTGCAGGCTAGACTTCACTTGTTGAAGTGCGCATGCTGGAGTGTAGGTCAAAAACAGCATCTCAGGCAGCTGCTAGCAGCTTGGATCAAGTATTTTGTTTAGTGCAAAATATGTCCTCACAAGGATGCATTTCACACTAAAACGGTAGTGCAAAATCGCAAATGATATGAACAGCTGCTCACATTCGTTTCATTCCT
This sequence comes from Calotriton arnoldi, assembly GCA_963921515.1. Classification (NCBI taxonomy): domain Eukaryota; kingdom Metazoa; phylum Chordata; class Amphibia; order Caudata; family Salamandridae; genus Calotriton; species Calotriton arnoldi. Next base: position 49,247 of record CAWUFW010023234.1, on the reverse strand, counting down.
CCCATGCTCCCACATGAGGATTTCTACTCGCACAAAGTCCAGACCTGCCAATTAACTCACAGGGTGCCACCATCTTGTGTTACACAATTTCGGCTCTCTTCACACGGTTACAAGGTGAGGAGTCGAAATCAGAGGGTGGCAGGCAAGACGAGCTGGAAACCACTGAAGATTATTGATTTCCAGCTCCTCTTTGGAGGCTGTAAACAGCTGATGTTCATTATAAGGTGTGAAAACACACCAGGACATCGGCTATAGCCCCAGCAGCCTTTGTGTTTTTGTTTTTTCCGAGGGGGGAAGGAGGTAATGGGGGAAAGCATGGGGACAGGCGGGCCTCAAAGGTAGTGCAGCATACAGCCCCGCACCCTCTAAGGTAGTGCCCCTTTCTCACACTGTGAATTTTATTTTCAAGTTGGCAGGTCTGGAAGTCTCAGATGCATGATGAAGTCTCAAACGGCACAATGGTGTACTCTTAGGCATTTCGTGCAACAATTATAATGCAAAATGACGTAAATTATGCAAGATTATGTTGGTGTAAAATATAATTTCACCCAGACCTGGTAGGTAGAGCAACTATGAAAAAGCAGTAGATTCTTTACTCCAACATAAAGAAACTATAAAAAACAGTTTTGATTTACCCTATGAAAGCGCACCTCTCATATAGTGTGTTAGGTGTGTTGAAATGTAATTGGAAGAGTGACCATGAACAATTTTGGATGAAGACTGCAGCTGCAGTCCTCAATGATGAAGAGAAGACTGCACTTCTATTTTTATTTTAAACTTTACAGTGGTGTAAGAGTAACAGGTAAATATATGTTTTCTGGAATCATATGCTTCCCACAAACAAATCGGTTTATCATAAGAGCCAAAGCCGTGGTTCAGTTCAAATGGACAAACACACGTGTAAACAATGGTTTGTAGAAAATTAGTCCTGAGCCAGTGCTTTAAATGGGCCGGTACTCACCGGTACGGAGTACCGGCACTTCTTCGATTTATCGCTCTGAGTACCGGCACTTCTCTACTGCCCTGGAGAGTACCGGTACTCATGAAAAGGTAGGCTCATTGGCAGTGCTGGTGAGCAGAAGTAGAACGTGTCGGCAGCCAAGGCGTCGCTTCTGCAGCACCGATCTGAGCCCCTGCTGAGCTATTCAGCAGGGCTCATTTGAATAATGTCCGAGTGCTCACCATCACGCTGTGCTTGACAGAGCAGGGTCCATTCAGGCCCTGTGCTGTCAATCACATTCACACTATCCTGTGAGTTCATGCAAGCACAGGAATCATGTCAGTCCCCTGGCAGTGGCAATCAGGCTACGGCCAGTCCGGCCCCAGTGGCAATTAAAAAAGCCATGGTAAGTGAAGAGAAAAGATGGCTTTTATCATACCTGAGTCTTTTGTGTGTCTGCTATGTTTGTGTGTATGCCACTGTTTTTGTAAGAAAAAGTGAAAGAAAGAGAGAGAATCAAGACACTCAGGAGGTATTTTAAAGAAAATGTGTGGCACTTTGTTTGTACACGTCTGCTCTGCGACAAAGATTCATAAATAACGTAAAAGGGTGGGTGGGTGAGTGGATGAGTGAGTGGATGGATGAGCGAGCAAGGGTGGATGTATAGATGGATGAATGGATGAGTGAAAGCATGCATGGGTGAAAGAGGGTGGATGATTGGATAAAAGGGCGGATGATGGGTGGATAAGTGAAAGTTTGGATGGATGAATGAAAGGTAGGGAGGATGGATGAAAGGGTGGATGATGGATGAGTGAATGGAGAGATTGAGTGAAAGGGTGGATAGAATAAAGGGAGTAGAAAGGGTTGATGGATGGATGAGCGAAAGGATTGATGGATGAGGAAAGGGTGGATAAAGAGATGGATGAGTGAAAGGATGAATGGATAGGTTTGGAGATGGATGGATAGGTTTGGATATGAAGGGTGGATAGACGGAATGGTGAAAAACTGAATGATTGATGAAAGACTGAATAGACGATAGAAAGTAAAGGTTAAATGGTAGGATGAAAGAATGAATGGATAGATTGATGGAAGAGGCGAGAGATATCTTCTGGGAGGGTCATGATGAGTTGCTTCATTTGCTTGGTGCCATAAGAGCTTTGGTGCGACATGGGGGTATTTTCAGTTTCTTCCTACTCGCGTGCTCAAAAATATATAGTAGTGTGCCAAACAGCAATTAACAGTATGACATTAAGAAGGTGCAACTATTGCAAAGGAAATGTTAACGTATTATCGCATTTCTCTTTCATTTTGTGTAATGAGTTAACCTGCTTTGTTTATATAAACACATTTCTCATGTGTTTTGGTATGTGCTGCAACTAATATAGAAGTTGTTAAGTATCATCATGTCTTGCCCTTAGCCCCGCCCCAAGCCCAGCCCCAAGCCCCGCCCCCTCACTACACCTCTAGCTCATTTTAATGAGTACCTGCACTTATTTTTTCCCATTTAAAGCACTGTCCTGAGCTGAAAAAGTATGTCCCCCGGGCCCTGAGAGGGATTCATGTGGCCGCCCCCAGGCAAGGCCTTGTCACCTCAAAAAACAACATGTTTAATTTTATCTCAACATAACCAGAATCTTTGCAAACATTAAAGTTCAGTAGGATAGCCCCTTTTCCACTTTCACCTTTAGCGCTTAATTTTTGGTTTGGATGGTATTGTTTTGGGGCATTTTGATGGGAATCTTACCTCTACCTTGTTGACAAGTTTCTTTTTAGGGGTGAAGTAGATGGCTTCACAACAGAAGTGTTGGTGTAGGACCCAAAATATGGCACATTTTGCTTATCCTGGATCTGACTTTGAAGTCAACACCACTTTGTATTTTGGGGCTGGGAGTACTGCATTTTTCTTGTAGGCATGGGTCTGCATGTCCCTGAATACATATATGCAATGGGTTATCTTGGCAGATGTATACTGTCAATAAGCTTCTTGGATGTACTGTATGAAGGAAGCCAAGGCGGTGATGTGATAGGTTTTCAGGGAACATGCCCTTAGCGGCTAATTTGCTCGGTGTCCTGACATATTCTGTCAGTTCTAGCTTTTAAACCAGCAACAATTTTCAATTTTCACGTCTCCCATTATTAGTCTGGGAAATCCCAGCATGCAAAGTGCTGCCAGATGAACACGAGGACGTGCTGGAGGTGTCACTCACGTCCTCGAGTTGGCAGAAATGCATGTTTGGACTGTGTGTGTGATGCTTAGCTAGGGTGATCACAGGATTGCGAAAGAGTTTTTAACTGTGCCTGCACAAGGTTTGAGGTGCTAGACAGGTGCAATCGTAGGGGTTGTCGATAGTATCCCCCTGTTCTTTGCTTTAGAAGAGAGTGTTGGGACGTTACAAGGCACGTGGCAGGCGATAAAAGGCACCCGTGCTCTGTTTAAAGAGCTGGGAAGCCACAAAGGGCTCTGCAGTGAATCCTTTTGGTTCGGGGTAGTTTGGTTTTACTGAGGGGTTCTGCAGTTGAACCGTTGGAGTGGATATAAAGCATTTACTTATTGAAGGGGAAGTTATGAAAGGCATTCAGAGACTTGTGAAACTAACTGAGACAGAGTCCTGTGGTGCGAAACACCCGTGAACGTTTCCAAAAAGGGAGGATCTTGTAACAGTGACTAAATAGGTGCCACTAAAAGGTTGGTGCATAAGACATAAAGGTTCAAAACAAATACACATACCTCAACCATGAAAATGTCACAAATAAACAAATTTAACACGTCTTGTGATTCATGTTGGCCCCATTGTCTGAACCTCAACACACAGCCAACTTCAAGTTCAGAAAAAATATGCTGTGACTCAACTATTTGTATGAGTGCACCTATGAGAGAGGAATCAGTCCATATATGCAGAGTCACCAACACAGAATTCCCTCTGTTCACAATGTGCCACTGTGCATTTACGCATGATGACAATCACAGTTATTTTATGTGTATTATTTTACTCCACATCTAAAAATGGAAAAGGTACAACAATAATGCTGCAGTAATACATGGATGTTTGACTTGGACCTCTCTGTAGGGTCACCCAAAACCCTTTTTCTTCACTCTGTTTTACTGATTTCGTTTTGTTGGCTAAACAGAGCTAAAGTGTTTGTTTTCTCTCTTTTAAATATGGTGAAATTGTCTCGCACCCATTTGGCATACTTACATTACTTGTAAGTCCCTCGTAAACTAGCACTACAGGTACCCAGGGCCTGCAAATTAAATGCTACTAGTGGGCCTCCAGCACTGATTGTGCTGCAAACTGAAGTAGTCTTTTAAACATGTCCAAGGCCTGCCATTGCTGCTTGTATGTGCAGTTTTAAACTGACATTTCGATTTGGTAAAATAAACCATTTTTCCAGACCTAAACCTTCATTTTTATTGCATATAAGTCACTCCTATGGTAGTCTCTAAATAGCCCATAGGGTAGGGTGCATTGTATTTAAAAAGTTGAACAAGTACTTCTAAGTTTTGCACATCCTGGCAGTGAAAAACTCCAACATTTGTTTTCATTACTATAAGGCCTACCACTCCAATAAGATAACATTGGGTTACGTTATTACATTTAATAAGTGTTAACTGTTGATTGGGAGCAGGTAGGAAAGTCATGTTTGGTGTCTGGGGAATTATAATTTTAAACCCTCTTTAATTGTAAAGTCTAATCTTAAGTCCCAATTCTAAAAATGTCACTTTTAGAAAGTTGTCATTTACTTATCCTAACTATTTGGTGTCTGCTGCCTGCAGTCTGTTCCTGGGTCACAAGACTAGGTGTAGTTGGAAGTTGGCCTTTGTGTCCTCCTAAACAGTATCACAAAGGAGGGTCTGGTTGTTGGCAAGTTTGGCCATCTCTGACTTGATAGGGGCGGAGCTGTCAACTACCACTCTTGCACTTCAACAGCACTGGTCAGCTCACACACAAAGACTGGGACCAGGGCAGGTAGGCAGGAAATTCCAGACATCTCTGTAGGGTGAAACTCCAGAAGCATCTTCCATTTCAAAGTGGATACCTGGCTGTACCCACTCTTTAGTACACTCCTTGACCGGTGGATACTACAGAAGAAGGACACCCTGCTGCCATGCTTCTAGGAGCTTGCCATGCTTGCTGAGAAGGAAGACTCGACTTGCACCCTTCATCCCAGGCTGAAGTGACACCTCCTGTTCTGAAATACAGGGACATAACAGGCTCCAGAGGCCTCTCTGCAACTGCCCAGCTGACCTGCTGCAACTTGACCTGCCTGGACCTGCAACTGAACGTTCTGCTGGCCTCTGGTGGATTGAATTCCTGATTCCCTAAGAGGTGCCCCTCAGGTCCTGGACCCTTGGTGTGGCATCCATCAAGCTCCTCCTTGAATAAAAGGAGAAATCCCAAAGTTTTGAGCTTTTAGTGACCACAAACTTGCCTGTTTGTGCCAAGATCTTGCCACCTGAGCAGACTGGCAAGCTGAAGGTCAGGTAAACCCAACTCTTTTCGCTACACCAGCTGTCAGTGATGATCGACAACAAGAGATCTGCACTTCATGCTACAGCAAACAAAAACCTCACCCGCAAGCTACAGAACATCCAGAACGCCGCCGCAAGACTGGTCCTCGATCTGCCAAGACACTGCCACATTTCCCAGCACCTATGCACACTCCACTGGCTCCTCATCGAAGCTAGAGTCACCTTCAAGACGCTCACACATGCTCACAAGGCCCTCCACGACACCGGACCAGCATACCTGAACAGCCGACTCAAATTCCACGCACCCCAGAGGACCCTACGATCAGCACGGCTCTCCTACGCCGTTGTCCCCCACAGCAGAAAGACCAGATCGGGAGGCTGCTCCTTCTCCTTCCTCGCGGCCAGAGACTGGAACGCCCTTCCGCTCCACCTCAGACAGACAAAATCGCTCCCCATCTTCGCAAGAAACCTCAAAGCCTGGCTCTTCGACAGACCCCCTCCCTTGATGGACTGGAACCTGCTAACCCCCCCCCCCAGCGCCTTGAGACCCCTACGGGTGAGTAGTCACGCTTAACAAACGCCTTGATTGATTGATTGAGCATGGACAGTTCGCTGTGACTGCCAATGCGAATCTCCAGCAACGACCCTTCGCGATACCTGACAGGATCTTCACGCTACAACGATGACCATCCGTGATGCTCTCCCTGCTCCTCGCAGTCTCTTCCACTGCAAAAGGAACTCTTCATGCTGGACTTTTGGAGGCAAATTTTTCAGTGGGACTAACCTGGTCCTTGTATCCGGCCTACACTCCATCATGGTCGCCCTAAACCTGTTGCTTTATCCTGTCTTGCGGACCAGATAACTGTGAGTGCCACTTTGTGCTTTTAGTCGCTGTATTTCCCTCAAATCATTGAAAGTGCATATATCCGGTTCTACTGATTAGATTTTTGTCATCTTGGTGCCAAATAATGTATTAAATTTCACTCTATTTTTCTAAATTGGCGTGCAATTTTGCATGTGCTGTGTTTTCACTTTATTACTGTTGGTGTTCTACATAAATACTTAGCATATTGCCTCTAATTTAAGCCTGACTGCTTTTGTGCCAAGCTACGAGAGGGTTAAGCACAGGTTAATTTAGTGACTTTTGTGTTTCACCCTGACAAGGATTTTTGCAGTTGCTTCAGAAGGGTTCACACCCCCTCAACCAACAACCCATTTTCTCTTAATGGGTTAAACATGATACTATAATTCTGGATACAATAGCATACTATATAACAATTCTTCACATAATTGGCTTAGTAGGAAGGTAGTACAATATCAAGACTTTAAATACAGCATTCTATCAATATGACAGGGACATGAGGTTATACATGTGCGCATGCACACTACACACACACACAAGGTATACTCGAAGACAAATGGACTGAAATAGATTGAAATAGGTGGACTCTGAACACAGTGATGTGCAGAGGAATATCTTGTACATTCCCAAAGTCTCAAGTCTGCAGATGCCTCTTCTAGCCACCAGTAAATCACAAAGGATTGTTTTTGTGTAGCTCTAATCCACTTAAAAAAAATGTAAGCCCATAATGTAAAAACATAAGTAAGGGCACACTTCGGGGTTTGAAGTCAACCATAAAGTTGATGACATTGAGAAGCGTCCGCCTATAAGATTTTAATCCGACACAAGTCCAAAAGAGATGTAAAATGGTTTCTGTGTCTTTAGCTTATACCCAACACTGGTTATTATAAGAAATTGGGTTATTAGTCATGAAGAATGGGAATCCTTCACAGGTAATTAGTTGCAACCTTCTGTTTACTGGGAACCAAGTACCCCAATATATCACTTGACTCTCTCAGGGAAGTGAAGCAGAAATGTTCAAGGTCTACTTAGGAGAAGTGATGTAGGCTAGTGCCCAGGTCTCAAGGATGCAACCAACAACACCCAATAAATCTGGCCCAGTCACCTTGAAATTAATGGAAAAGTCTACCCAGATCATTCTGTTCTCTACCTTGGAGATTTATGGTGCCCATTTGCGCCAACCATTCTGGAGACTGTTGCACTCTGACAGCCCCTACAGCCTCCAATGCTAATAATGGTGTTGCCACTGCCCTCTCTGGGACTCCACAGAAAACAAATGTCCATGTGCCCAATAGGATTCAGGGATGCTACTTCAGCAATATTTTTTCAGCAGCCTTGCTCCACAGCTTTCTTTTTTATCATGCTGCCTTGTGCTGGGAAAAAAGGGGGCCACTCCTTTCATTTTTAAAGTGGAATGTGCTGCCTGCTCCTCAGGGAGCTCCCATATTCCTGGCTGTCCTGAGCCTTGTGGGATCCCTTGCCTGTCCAGTTTTGCCAGCTCCCTACCCGACTGACATGAAAGTCCTGGCTCATTAACTCCCCCACCTGCTTCCATGTGGACAGGTTGCTGCTATGAAGTGCACTCACTTCCCCCCAGACATGGGCACATGGGGGATGGAGATACACTGCCTTACTCCTGGGACATAAGCCTCCTCTAGGCACCTCTTGGCTTCTCTGTTTCTTTGGTCCCAGTGGAGATGAGGGCCCTGCAGACACCGTCCTTCACCAAGTGCAGTTGTGCTCATTCACTTGCATCTGTCAATGGGGAGATGGGGACCTGGGGGCAAAGAATTGTTTGGCTGAGAAGGACAACTTGTTTGATTGCCGACAATTGGGGCCTTGGCCATTCCTGGGAGCAAGGTAAAAATTGCAGCAGAGCACTATGAGCTCATATTCCTGTTCAGTCCCATGGAGAACAAAGTTTCCTAGACCATTTCTCTGGCCTCTTTGGAACTATTTCATTATCTTGGTGTGATTTTACTTCCAGTGGCAAGTTCTAGTACCTGGGAGAATTATTTTTAGGCATCCTGGACTACAAATGTATTTTCCTGGTGGAGCTTGATTTTTACAATTTTTCTCTCCAATGAGGGAGAACTCATGGCCTGCCCTTTAACTCCTGGTGCTGGACCTGTCCTCTGTCTCAGTTCTGCTGGACCTTGCTGGGATCTGGGCACCAGCCTTCAAACTGGGGCTGCTTCAGCAGCCCCTAATAAGCCCACCAGCAGACTACCCTCTCTACTGGGCCCCCCCAGGCCCAATGCCTTTGGTTGTCTTGTAGGGCGCCTGTGTGCCAGAAGCTGAGTCAGTGGCCCCCTCCTGATTGCGGTCAACCATCTGCAGCCCCGGTCCACAGAGGATGCAGGGGAACCTTCCAGAGTCACCTTCAGGAGGTCCATCTCTACTGCCCCTCAGAACATAAAAGTGCTTCTCGCCCTGGGGAAACACATCTAGTCCCTGGATGCCAGCTGAAGTCCAAAAGTGCTTAAGACATCCTTGCAGTGCAGTCAGGTGGTTTCTCCTTTCAGATAGCCATTTCTTCTGAGTTTTTTCTTCCAGGTCTACAAAGTTCTCAACAGTCTCTCTCTTGTGCAGGGGATTTCAAGTAGGGGTGGAACGTTCCTGAAGGTAGACACCTCTGTCCAATCCTGGCATGACACATCATCATTCCTCCCTTGTCCTAATTTCCTGCACAGCATTTTGGGACATTTCAACATGACATTTTGAAGTGATCTGTTTAAAGACTTTCTCTAGTAGCTGCAGCCCTGCACCCATCTGCCACAGCTGCCGGATCCTATACCTCCATAACTTCAAAGGGGAGCCCCTCCTGTAATTGGCTCTGGCGCTCTGGCTGTCCTTCTTTGTTTCTATGGTAGTGAGCCTTCTCAGGCCAGGTTAAGTGTGAAAGGTAATTTGCACATGCAGATTCCACCCCCACTCCTTCCTTGCCCAGGAACAAGGTCCATGCACTGGCAAATGGACCTATTGTTTGGGGAGGCCTTTGATTCTCTTCCTTGCCAGCAGAGTAATTAACTTAGCCCAGAAGGGGCAGCAAAGGCCTGGAATCTAATTATGAGCTGAGCTATAGAATTATGACAAAACTCCAAGTGCCAGATATCTCAAAAGTGACTTTTAATTTGCACTCAGGGGGACATTTTTACTTTACTGTTGGTACCTGACCTGTATTTCTAGGCTGAAATTGTACTTTGGCGCAGATTTCTCCCATAATGTATAAATAAGTGAAGCATGCACACTTTGCAGTAATCACTGGAGATGTCAACTATGAAGGCCCACTCAGCTTATGAGGCCTACAACATGTCAGCAGAAATCCCTGAAGGGTCCTTCACACACTCAGCCCACACACGTGTGAACATGCATGTGTTCACATGTTCCCATGCAACCAACCAGGAGACTCTTAACCTAGCTGTGCAACAATAGACCTTATCTTAAAAGTTGGACACTGACAGTTAGGACTCTCATTTCATTTCACAGAATTTGCAGTGAGTGAAACTCAGTAAGTTAGACTAACACATAGTAAAAGTTCAAAATAGGTTAGTTCAACATCTAAACATCCAGAAGGTTAAAGAGTGTCATTAACTACAAGTATTATTTATTCATTTAAACAGTACTGCTGTACTGTTAGAAATGGGGGTCTATAGTTGGCAATGGTTTGCACCTTGTCCAAGTGAGGACCCTTCCTTCTAGTCAGGATAAGGGAGTTACACTCCTAAATTAACCCCTGCTCACCCCCTTGGTAGCTTGGCACGAGCAGTCAGGCTCATCTTAGAGGCAGTGTGTAAAGCATTTGCACATAACCAGCAGTAACACAGTGAAAGCACTACAAAAGGACACCACACCAGTTTAGAAAAATATCCAATATTTGTATATACTCAAAACAAGACCAAAAACGATAAAAAATCCACAATACAGTACTTAGAAATCTTCAGTCACCAAAATAGACTTGAAATAGAGTTCCTTGAAGTCGATAGCTCCGTCTGGGGCTATCACGGCGTCGTGAACAACAAAACAGTTCTGGCTGACTGTGGCGTCGCGGGCCAGCTACGGTGTCCGGAAGACCCGCAAAACAGTACCTTTAGAAATGTAGGGCGTTGACGACCTCTCGATGAACTCCGAAGGGTCCGGCCCTTGAAGTCACAAGCGTTGCAGATTGAACTCCTCACGGTTGAAGTCGGAAACGCCGGCGTCGGCGGGCATCAGGGCTGTGGTGCGAAGTGCAGCGGTGCGGCGTATGGTACCCTCAGGTCGCGGTGCAGGCATTGGCTCGGTGATGGTCACCCAGCAGCGTCGGTGAGACCAGGGCTGCGGTGCAAAGTGATGCGGTGCTCGTCGCGGTGCTGACAGGTCACGGTGCAATCAGCGGCATCGTCGTTGCTGAAGCTCTGATCTGTTGTCGGCTGACGAGCTGGAGTCGATGGCACCGGCGTCGGTAGGCAAAGGCTGCGGTGCGGGATGAGGGCAGTGCGGCATGTAACTTACGAGCGGTGCCCTCAAACCACGGTGCAAGCAGCGGTGTCGATGTTGCCGTGGAGCGGTGTCGCCGGGGATACCAGGGCAATGGCGTGAAGCGACGCGGTGTGGAGTGCGGTGCCCACAGGTCACGGTGCAAGCAGCGGCTCAGTAGCGGCATCAGGTGGCATCGTCAGTGAGACCAGGGTTGCGGTGCGGCATTGTGACGGTGCCCTCTGCGGTGCCTTCAAGACACGGAATCGGCATCAGCGTCGTAGACGGCGTCGGGTTGATTTTTCTTCTGTTGCAGCACAAAACACACAGTCCCCACTGCTGATGGCAGAAGAACTTGAAGTCTTTGCTGTTCCTGAGACTTCATGAACAGGGGCCAAGCTCTACCTCAAGCCCTTGGAGAAACTCACAAAAAGAAATTGCAGAAAGTTCAGTCCAGTCCTTTCACTGACCAAGACAGAAGCAGCCACTGCAGGCCAACACAGCAAAGCACACAGCAAAGTGGTAGTCCCTCCTCATAGCTTCTCCAGCTTTTCTTCTTGGCAGTCTTCTTGGTTCCAAAAGAGTTCTAAAGTTCTGGGGTCTGGGCCCCAATATTTATACCCCAAATTCCTTTGTCCTCTCAGGCAGAGAGTGTCTGTGCTTAGTCCAAACCAGTTCTGCCCACTCTGGCCCAGCTTCCTGGCAGGGGGTGGAGACAGCATTGTGGAAGGCAGACCAGGCCTATTTAGGTGCAAGGAAATCTCCTCTCATTACTCTAAATACAGCCCAGGTCTATTCAGCCCAGCCGTGACCCATCAGATTCTCTGGAGCACTGCAAATCCCCAGCCCCTGTCACTCCAAAGACAGACAGTCAATCCACATCCTGTCAGAGGCACACAGGATGGCTAATTAAGAAAATACCTACTTTCTAAAAGTGGTATTTTCAAAAACAGAATGTAAAAATCACCTTTACTGAAAGATGCATCTATAGATTCTGAGTTCAGGCATACTAAACTTTATTTTCCTATCCACATCAGGGCATGTCCTACCTTTCACATACACTGCACCCTGTCCACAGGGTACCTTGGGCCTACCTTAGGGAAGGGTAGGGCCTGGCAAGTGGGTGCACTTGCCAAGTCGGCAAGTAACAAACTGCGCACAGACCCTGCAGTGGCAGGTCTGAGTTACCTTTGAAGGGCTGCTTGTGTGGGTGGCACAACCAGTGCTGCAAGCCTACTAGCAGCATTTGATTTACTGGCCCTGGGCACAGACAGTGCATTGTACTAGGGACTGACTAGTAAATCAAAAGACCAATCATTGAATCACCAATCCATAACACCAATTTACAACAGAAGCACTTGCATTTTAACACTGAACAGGAGTGAGAAAGTTTACAGAGACACTATACCAGCAAAAACAGAGTCAAAACCTGGAGTTCTAAAAGTAAAAGGACAAGGGAAACACGCCAAAATATGCCAAGTCAAACATGCACCTTAAGGTATTACCGCACTTTAGGAAGAATAGTTAATATGCAAGTAACAACAAGATAATGCAAGTGTTAGAAAACCAAAACATCATGAATAAAACAGGAGGTAAAAGATATGAGCCACGGTGGTGGTGAGAAGAGGTAACAGATGAGAGAGGGAGTTTCAGGTGCACTATGGGAAGAGGGTGATGGAGGGCAAGGAATGGAGCGATCATAAGGTTGAGGTAATATGAGAAGAGTGAGAGGAAACATAAATCAAGGAAGGTGGAGGGCTTGGAATAGGACAAAACAGAGGGTAGAAACAGTGAAGGTTGGAAGAAGGTGGGAAAAAGAAACCCAGGGAATAGTGGGAGAAGAACAGGGAGTGAGGATGAGAGGCGAACAATACGGAGGAGAAGGAAAAGTGGAAGGCAGATAGATTGGGAGGAAAGACGAATTAAGAGAATGGATGAGTAAGTCAAACACCGTAAAACAATTGAGAACAAAGAACAGCAGAAATTACAGCACTGAGGCAGGAAAAGGAAAGAGGAGTGCCTGTGGACTACAAACCTTACAAGAACAGGCTGGTAAAGGCTCCTAAATAAAATTTAAACACATGAGTCTTTAGAGCTTTATAGAACACCAATAATTTGGGGACTAAAGGGAGCAGTAGAGTAAGAATATTTCATGTAGTAGGAGAAATAGCCCGAAAAGGTTTGTTTTGGATAAAGTCCTGAGTTTCAGTGTCTCCAGAAGAAGTGAATTCTTAGCCCTAGGTAGTCTCGATCCACCAGAGGTGTTAAAAAGATTGGCCAGGTAGAGTGGTTTGCCCAGGCAAAGAGCTTTAAAAGCAATACAGCAGACTGTAAATCAAATCATCAAATTAAACAGCATTTGTAAAGCATAATACTGTCACCCCTAGTGATATCTGGGCACTGTGTCTCCATCAAAGAGCCAGGTCTTGAGTCTCTTTCTGAAGTCTACCAGAGAGGAGGCTGTGCAGAGCTGAAGGGGACGGTCGTTCCAGTCCTTGGCAGTTATTAAGGAGAAGGAGCAGCCACCTCTGCAGCTGCAACGGATGCTGGGGGTGTGTGTGCGAGGGTGAGTGAAGAGGAGCGCAGGTGTCTAGCGTATTGGTAGAAGTTCAATCGATGGTTGATGTAGGCTGGTCTTAGGTCATGGAGGGCTTTCTAGGCATGCGTGTGGATCTTGAACTGGCATCTCTTCTGGATGGGGAGCCAGTGGAGGTCTCTCAGGATGGTGGCGATGTGGGTTTGTTTGGTGAGGTCCACGATGAGTCTGGCTGCAGAGTTCTGTATGTTCTGGAGTCTTCCGAGGAGCTGGGTGGAGATGCTGGCATGCGGTCGCTGCTATACTCGAGGTGGCTGGTGACGAGGGCCTGAGTGACAGTCTTCTGGTGTTGGTTGGGATCCATCTGAAGATTCTGCAGAGCATGCAAAGTGTGTGGAAGCAGGAGGAGGGGACTGCATTGACTTGTCATTTTATGGTAAGTTTGCTGTTGAGGATGTTGCTGAGGTTGCGTGCATGGTCGGTCGGTGTGTGTGTAGATACGAGTTCTGCAGGCCACCAGCTGTTGTCCCATGTGGAGGTGCTCTACCCGTAGATCAGAAATTCAGTGTTGTCGGAGTTGAGTTAGAGGCAGTTATCTATCATTCATTTGGCTACATTGGGCATGTCATTGCAGAAGTCAGTTTTGGGTTTGAGGGGTCCTCGGTGAGCGAGGGGATAAGTTGGATGTCGTCTGCGTAGGGGATTATGTTGAGTCCGTAGGATCTGATGACGTCTGCGATGGGGGTCATGTAGATGTTGAACAGGGTGGGGCTGAGGGATGATCCTTGTGGTATGCTAAACATGATGTCTTTGGGTGCAGAGGTGAAGGGGCAGTCAGATGCTCTGAGTGTGTCCTGTAAAGGAAGGAGGTGATCCACGTGAGGGTGTCTTGCTGTTTGCCTATGTAATAGAGTCTGTTGATGAGGGTGGTGTGGGAGATGGTGTCGAATGCTATGGAGAGGTCGAGGAGGATCAGGGTCACACTTTCTCCATGGTCGAAGAGTGTTCTCTTGTCATCTGTGGTCTCAGAGCTGTGGTTGGCATGGAATCCTGATTATGAGGCATCCAGTAGATGGTTTTGTTTCAGGAATTCGGTGAGATGCTGGTTTAAGGCTTTCTCAAGTACTCTGGCCGGGTGGGGATCAGGGAGATCAGATGATAATTTTTGAGATCGCTGGGGCTGGCAGAGGCTTTATTTAAGAGGGGTCTGATGTCTGTGTGTTTCCTTCTGTCCGGGAAGGTTACTGTGGTGATGGAGGTGTTGAGGATGCTAGTGAGTCGCGTGCTGATTGGGTTCGTTGCAAGGTTGTATAGGTGATGAGGGCAGGGGTCGTTGGGCGCCCCGGATTGGATGGAAGACATGATGGCTGAGGTGGTCAGGGCGGTGAGCAGAGACCAGGTGATAATGGTTTGGCTGATGTTCACTGGTTTGTTGAAGTCGTTGGTGTTGAGGGTGGCGGGTTGAAGGTTGAAATTGTTGTAGATGTTGATGATCTTGCTGTGGAAGTAGTCTGAGAGGGTGTTGCAGAGTTCTTGGGAGTGGTGGATGGTGTTTTCTAGGATTGTCAGGTTGGAGAATTCTTTGGATCTTTTGAAGAGTTCCTTTGTGTGGTTGGTTGTGCAGTCAATGCAGGTGGTGATGGCTGCTTTCTTTGCTTCCTTGATGAGTTGGTGATAGTTGCTGAGGGCTGTTTTGTGAGCTGCTCTGTCGGCGGAGTTCTTAGTGGTGCACAGTCATTTCTCCAGTTGGTGGCAGTTGCACTTAGTATTCCTGAATTCTGGGTTGTACAAGCTGACATGTTTGGCGGTCTTCTTAGATTCTGTAGGTTTCAGTGGAGTGACTCTGTCGGTGCTGTCGGTGATCCAGGTGGCGAAGTTCTGGATGGCCTGGTTGAGGTTTGTTGAGGCCTCAAGTTGTGTGTGAGGTGGTGAGGGCCTGTGACCACTGAGTTTCGGTGACCTTGTTTCAGCTGCGGTGAAAGGAGATCTGACACCTGGTGATGTTGTGCTGGGCACCGGTGATGGTGAAGTGTATGATGTTGTGGTCAGTCCAGATGATGTCTGTGGTGTGGCTGAATTTGATTATCTTGCTGGAGGTGAAAATGCGGTTGAGTATGTGTCCGGCTTTGTTTCTTGGGTTTGGTAATGCCGATGTTGTTCAGGTTCTCCAGGAGGGTGATGGAGTTAGCATCGTTGGGGTCATCGAAGTGGAAGTTGAGGTCGCAGAGTAGGACATAGTGGTGAGTCAGTTCCTAGAAGGGTGATGAGGTTGGGGATGGCATCTCAGAATGTTGCTCAGGGTTCAAGGGGTTTTTAGGTGAGGGTGTCTCTTATCATGGTCTTCACGTAAGTTTGAAATAGAATGATTAGGTGTTGCATGAGAGGCATGGGGTCATCGTTGGTGATGGTGGATCTGATGGTTTTCTCGAAGATAATGGCGATGCCTCCGGTCTCGGTGTATCATTGTGTAGCCTTTGGGAATGGTGGTGGTGATGTCGGGGTTCAAGGAGGGGTTGAGCCTTGTTTCAGTGATGAAGGCAACATCCGTGGAGAGGGTGGTGATGGTGTCCCAGATTTCCGTGACGTGTTTTCAGAGTGAGCGGGAGTTGAGAAGGATACAATGGAGCAGTTGCGGGTTCTTGTGGGCAGAAGTGGTGCGGGCTCTTTCATAGGACCCCTCACCTGCCGGCACTGCCACATCTCCTGAGACACAACCTACAGGGATATTAACATTAAATTATTTCCACACATGTGTATTAATGTAAGGTAATAAGTGAAAAGTGAATGTGTTGCAAGGTATGAGTCCAAATTTTGAACATATAGTAATTACCCTTCTTTTGTTTCTCCATTGCTTTCAAACACTTTTAGTGTTCTACAGTTCTGAGTCCTGAGGAGAATCCCGGAGTGAAGTTGGGTTTGAAACGAGTCTGCAGCTTTAACTAGGGAGTGTGTCTATAGAAAGAGGAAAATATAGGCATACAGGAAATTGTTCATACAAATAATTAAATGTTAAAATCCCTGTCTTAAGTCTTAAAGTAATTTAAAGGTTTGGTTGCCATCCCTATGGTAGTAGCAATTAGAATCAGGGGCTTGCTAAGGTCATTTGAGTTAGTACCCCTTTGTTGTTGTTAAATTCAGAACTGGGATATGCACTGTTACATGTTTTAATTGTGTGTTTCGATATTGTGTCTAATGATTTATTGTTGTGATTATATATTGACGTTCATTTGAGGTGGGTCACAAAATGAATGTGAAGTGATTCATTCCTTTTTGATGTTGCTCCTCTGTTATTGATAGCTGTTTGTAAATTTGAATGATATTTATGAATGACAATGAAATTAAGTGGTGATCACAGAAATTAAGTTGTGTGACCACATAATTAAAACTATGGTATATGTGAAATTGAGTCAAGGCTGGCATTTGTTCATTGTTATACTTTTACAAAGTTTGCATTTTCCTGCCATAGCCTTTAGTGCCTGTAGCCTGTCTCTGATCACATGACTGGGAGTAGCTGACAGTTGGGCTTTGTGTATTTCTCCTAGACAGCCACACACAATCGGGAGCTTAGCACTGCCTAGATGGGCCATCACTGGCAGGATAGGGGGAGGATCTAGGCACAGCTCCATTTACACCTGAATAGGCTGTCTCCTCCCTCCACCCACAGGGCCACATACCCCCGAAGGTATTCTAGAGCCAGGACAGGGAAGGCAAGAAGCCTCTAGAAGCTTCTCCCCCACCTCAAAGGCACAACTGGGTATAAATAATAGACCTTAGTCACCACCACTTCAGTACACTTCCGAACCTGAGGATACTTTGTTAGGAAGAAGGACTGCGCACTGCTACAAGGACTGCAATTCTACTAGAGGGCTGCTCTGAAGAAACTGCTGCCCTGCTGTGCTGACCTGCTGCTCTCTATTACCTGCGTGAAAATGACTGGATCTGCATGACTTGAATCCAGAACCTGGAGTGACTACAAGGGCTAGTTGGCTGACCTCCTGATCTGAAGCCTCAAGGACACAACAGGCTTCCAACAACATTGCACCTGCACCTGGACTCTGCCATCTGTGAGTCTCCCCGGCCAAGTGGTGCCACCCTTGGAAGTAGGCCCATGGTTCTCTGCCAGCCTCTGTGTTACCAGCAGAACTGACATATTTCCTCTGCTGCGTGGCAAAAACCTGAGCAGAACTAATGCATCTCCGCTGCTGTGTGGATTAGACCCATCACAAAGACACCTCTGCAGCCCGCAACGCCTTCTGAACCGCTGCTGCATGACACATCCTTGGTGTAGGTCTTTGTATCTCTCATCAGTGGAAGCCTTGACGACGACGGTGGACTCCGCAACGCAGGTTCGCAGCTCCTCGGAACTGACACATCACCCCGACTGCACAACGCATCCCCAGCTCTGGACTTTGCATTGCAAGCCCTCGTTGATGGGCTCTTCGATGGTGACATAACAGGATCTTGCACCCCAGCCTCGCCACCTTGCTGAACTGGTGCATCGCTTCGGCTGCGCAAACCATCTTCAATGCGGATCCTCGCAAGCTCCGAAAACCAGAATTGAAGGTACTTTGTTCAGTGGGTCCTTGTAGCCGGCCCGTGCTCTATCACGGTTGGCCTGAACTTGTGACTTTGTCCTGGTCCAGGGCGACCAGATATCCACAGTTGCCGCTTTACCCCTCCCAGTGCTATTTTTACTACAATCTTTAAAACTGAATATCTCTGGTTCTACTTATCGGATATTTTTTGTTTTGGTCTTGTTTTATTTTTTAAAATAACTCTATTTTTCTAACTCTGTGGTGGGCTCCTTTTGTGGTGTGTTCTCATTTTATTACTCTTGAAAGTGTTGCACAAATACTTTACACATTGCCTCTGAGTTAAGCCCAGGTTAATTTAGGGTTTGCTTGTCACATCGCCTTGAGAAGAATTGTAGTTGCTGCTTGAAAAGGGTTTCACCCCCCTCAACCAGTCACCTCATTTCTTACATTGGTGTTCATCAGTGAGGATTTGGACTTGTGTTTGTGCAGTGCCTTATAGTAATCTTATGTTACACTATCACCCCACTTAAATAATCTAAGACCAATTCAAGTTTACATTTTGCTTGATTGTCTACTTTTTGCTTTTTCCAAATTATTCCCCTGACTTTTGTGTCCAACACCACACCTGCTAGGTTGGATTTTGAGCTGGCAAACATGGAGTCCTAGACTGTGGCCCAGCGCAATGAGTTCGGCAGGGAGAGGGGACTTCCAGCCAAGAGCAACACCAGACAGCTGGAATTGCAAAAGGCGCTGAGAGCCTGGGCGGAAGCTCATCAGTCAGTGGTGGAAGCCACAGAAGGGGATGAGGTGACGGAAGGCCAAGGAGAGGACCTCCCTAAGTTCCAGCCTTCAGCTGAGGCTGATGACTTGGGTCCTCATGTGGAGCCTCCGCCAGGTCAGGGAACAGTGTCTCTTCCTGCAACCTTTCCCAGAGGAGCTGGTGGAAAGGAGGGAGGAGAGAGAGTTCAGGCTGGAGATGGCTAAGATCAAGATGGAGGAGAAGAGACTACCCATGGACGAGAACTAGATTTGGAGTGCTTGGCTCATGAAGGGAGCCATAAGGAGCTGGAACTCCTCCTTAAGGAGGAGTTCGCTGAAATCAAAGCAAGCAGATTCCAGCAGCAATGGTGGCAGCATTACCTTAGTGTCTGAAGGAGACAAAAAGGTCCGCATCCTTAAGGATCTGGATCCCAGTTATGTGGTGGGAGATGATATTGACAAAAGGTGTTCTGCCTATTAGATAGCCTTGAGGGTTCACAAGATCCCAGAAGAGCAATGGTGGGTTGGTTCTTGGAAACACATGCCTATGGTGGGGCGAGGCACACTCTCACTTTAGAGGTTGGGCACAAAACCAGGTACATCCCCATGAAAGCTATCTTGATTGCTAAGTTTGGACGGACCCTTGAAAAATAAGTCCAGAGGTTCAGGGACATTGAGAAGCTCCCCAACTAGTTCTGGGTGGATTTTGGCAGACTACTCTAGCAAGGCACTGAATGGTTGGGTGTGGGGAAGCAAAGTTAATGACTACAGTGGGAAGTACAATCTACTCTTGAGAGAGCTCATGCTCAGTATTTGTTTTTCCAGAGCTGCACCAGCTCTTAGTACTAGCAAGCTAATTGAACTCAGGAAGCTTGCTGAGAAGGCAGGCCTCTGGGTCACCACCAGAGTGTCCAAAAAGGTATCTGGGGGAGATTCACACAAGGGTTGTCAGGGGAGAGAAAACCTTGAAAGTAAGGCGTTCTCAAAAGGCACCCCAAAATAATTCCCATGGGAAAAATGGTAATCAGTCCCAGTCTGAACCCAAGAAGAAGGGATTCTTTAATAAGCAGACAGGGAGGTTTGTCCTCTAAAGCACTGAGTGCTACAATAGGGGGCCTCCAAGGGTGACTCCAAATGTCCCAAGAGGGAACAGCACCCCAATAGCGGGTAGACACCTGACTTGGCAAGTGTAGAGCCCAGGGAGGAAGTGGTCCCAATTATTAAAAATAATAATAATGATAAAGTAATTTATAAAGCGGCTGGTTATTTCAATGAACTGTCCCTGTGCTGAAGTTTCACTCCCACACACAGATCCAAAAACCAACCAGCAGCCTCAATCAAATTGATCTGAACAACCACGTTTTTAGTTTTTTCCAAAGGATGGTTCCGTTTTTTTCCTGCTTGAGAGAAAGGGGCAGAGAAATCCACATCTTGGGTGCTAAAAAGCTGATAGAGCAACCCCCAATGCGTACTCTTTTTAGCACTGGAATACAGGCCAGGAGAGCTCCTGCTGATCTCTGATTCCTTGGGGCGTAAGGTTTAACAAGAGAGTGCAGATAGCTTGGGCCTTTGTTGTTAAAAATTCTATGGCAATAGCACATGGCTTTAAGAGAGAGCCTTTTTCTCACCGGCAGTCAATGCAGCTTATAAAGAGCAGGGCCCGTAGAAGACCGCCTCAGAAGATTTAACAGCAGATGTGCTGCCTCTTTCTGAACATGCTTGATTCTTGACAATTTAGACTGTGATAATCCCAGATACATGAAATTACAGTAATCCAGCCTAAAAAATAATCAGGGCATGGACAACTGTTTTCCTTGCGATCTCTGGGAAAAATCCAAAGATATTTTTCAGGGTTTTTAAGATCCCAAAACACTTCCCTGCTAGAATCGTCATCTGGCTATTGAAAGATACTTTGTATCGAACCAGATACCTACATTCTTCACTTTTGGCTTGGGGCCGGAACCAGCCCCAGCGAGTCCGGCCACCAAGCAGAGGACCAAATCGAAGGCTGCTTACCTGTGATAAGGTCCTTAAATTTCCCGGTATTCAGCTTCAGGCCACTGAGATCCATCTACTCAGCCACTTCAGACAGACATGACCTCAGCAGAGCCACTGTATCGGCTACATCCTGAGATAGAGTGATAATAAGTTGTGTATCATCGGTGTACGATACAATGCTAAAACCGTAACGCTCGATGATATCAACCAGGGGGCGCATGTAAAGATTGAATAAAGTAGGGCTCGAAGAAGAGCCCTGAGACACCCCGTAGTGCGTTCGAAAAACCATAGAAGAAAAAGGTTTTAGGGCAACCTGAAAGGTATGATTCTGTAAAAAAGAGGCAAGCCACCCAAAGAGCCTTATAATCGACACCACAACTCCATAGCCTTTCCAGTAAACAGCTGTGGGAGACGGTATCGAAGGCTGCACTGAGGTCCAACATAAGGACTGCAGCAGTTTCACTTCTGTCAACAGCCTGACGGATAGATTCAAAGGCAAACAACAAAGCGACTGGGCCCTGTGAAGGAGTTCTTTTCCCTCGATGAAAGTCAAAAGCTCTAAGCTTATATGTTTCTCTGCCACTTTAGAGAAGAAAAGGAGCAATGAAATGGGCCTAAAGTTTCCGTTTAGTAGGATCTAATAACAGTTTCTTAAGAAGCAGAACTATGGTGGCATGTTTCCAGCACTGAGGGACCTGGCCTGTCTCAAAAGAGCTATTCAATAGCTCACAGAGCACAGGTAGTATTGCAGCCATCCCACGTTCCAGTACAGCAGTGGAAACAGGGTGGACAGGGGCCCCTGATTTAACAGCTGTCACAAACTGGCATAGTTCCTCCACTGTGATAGATTGAAATGTGGAAAGCCCCAGACTGTCACCTGAGGGTTCGAACCACACCTTAAGGCATGGAGTATCTCTCACTCTCTCAGGAAAGGTAGACTAAATTGAGGCCACTTTATCAAAGAAGAACTGGGCGATACCATTGCAGAGTTCCACTGACAGTAGAATAGTCACAGAAACTCGATTGAGGGACGACAGTGACTTTACAATTGAAAAAAGTTCACAAGAAGAATTTTGAGCAGCCTCAATTTTACCAGCATAGAACAGCATAGAATAGAATGTGCCTGTGATAAACCTTCAAAGCCTCTCGATAGTTAACGTTATCAGAAGGGTCAAAATGTCTCTGCCTGATGTGCTCTAAGCACTTACTCTTTTTTTCCAGAGCAAGTAACTCATCACTAAACCATTCTGCTGAGAGTTTGGTTCTTTTAATGGTGTGAGAAGCCAGCGGTGCAATTTGATCAAGTGCACCCATAATTCACCATTATTATTATTAGGAACTTATAATGCGAGCGGCTACCCCAGGGGGTTTCCCGGCGCAGAGCAGAAGCAGGGGGAAAATGAGAGAGGATCTGCATGGCGAGTTAGAAGAGCCAGGTTTTTAAACCCCTTCAGAATGCAAGGAGGGATGTCGAGTCTCTCAAGGAGGCTAGCAGGGAGTTCCACAGTAGTGGCCCTAAATAAGAGAAAGAGCGGCCTTTCATATGAGCCAATTGAAATTTTGGTACAACAAACCCAGTCTGCAGAGAGGATCTCAAGGGACGGGAAGGATGGTATAGGTGCAACAAGTCCAAAAGATATATAGGGGCAGTTCCAGATTTAATTTTGACTACGTAGCATAATGCTTTAAACTTGATACGGTTTGACACAGTAAGGCAGTGTAGCTCACGAAGAAGAATGGACACCGAGGTAAACTTGGGTAGGCGACAGAGGAGCCTAGCGGCTGCATTCTGCACATGTTGCAGCCCATGGATAGTGGATTTGTTGGTTCCCAAGTACAACACATTGCCGTAATCCAGTCTGGAAACAACAAGGTCCTGGATCTCCATCCTCTGAGCTGAGAAAGGAATTAGCCACAGGATCTTTTTTAGCCACTTAAAGAACTGCAAAGCAAATGGTCATCACCTTGGCCACTTGTTGTTTCATGGATAGTGGCTCATCAACAATGAACCCCGGATTCTTAACGCTACTTGAGAGGGTAGGAGGAACTCCTAACTTGACAGGCCAGTAACACAGTCCCCAGAGCTCAGGCCTTTTGCCTAGAATCATAACTTCAGTTTTGTCCCCGTTGAGTTTGAGGAAGTTATTATGCATCCAGAGAGAGATCTTGCTCAAGCCCAAGCTGAGATCGGAAAGCCCGTGTCTCAGCGCCAGTGAGAGAGAGAAAATTATCTGAGTGTCATCGGTTCAGGAAAAAAGAGACAGCCCAGCGTTTTTGACCACCTCAGCTAAAGGTCGGATGTATATGCTAAATAACAGAGGGCTCAGCACCGAGCCCTTGGGACTCCACAGGGAAGAACGTGGGCATTTGACCTAGCAGAGGAGGAGGAGACCTGAAAGGATTGGTCCTTGAGAAAGGAGCAAAACCACTCCACGGCCAATCCATCAAGACCCAATGCCTGCAAGTCACACAGCAGGATATGGTGAGACACCGTATCAAAGGCAGCGCTGAGATCTAATAGGTTGAGGGCTGCTGTTTCTCCCTCATCTATGTGTTGCCTTAGCATGTCAGCTTCCCCCAGAAGGGTAGATTCTGTAGAGAAATCAGCTCTAAACCCGGACTGGGAGGGATGAAGAAAATACTGGGTTTCCACAAAGGAGGACAGCTGGCTATTGACATGTTTCTCCAGAATTTTTGAGAGAATGGGAAGTAAAGAGATAGGGAGGTAATTGGAGGGGTTCGAAGGGTCTAGATCCACTTTCTTTAGGAGAAGAAGGACCTTTGCGCGTTTCCATCTCTGGGGGGCTATCCCTTCATTCAGAGAGGTGCTGAGGAGATTCATAAGTGTGGATAGTATGGAGGGATCCAACTGGCGCAACAAGTGAGGAGGGAGGTGATCAAGGGGAGAGCTTGATCTAGTGGAGTGAAGCATGCAGTTAAAAGATACAGTATCTACAGGAAGCCAGGAATCAAGTTTGTGTGGTTGGATAACATTGCGCTGGAAATCAGTTGCATGAGTAGGCATAAGATTCTGCCTGATTATAGATGGTTCAGCATCGCCCAGTTGAACTCTCTGTAAGCCATTGCTCGACAGCTGAGAATGTATATTTTCTACTTTTTAAAAAAAAGAAGAGAGCAAGTTCATCACATTCATTGTGGGAAAGAGGGAGGGGAGGGCGACAACTTACCAAGGTCAGATAGTTCCTTCACCACCTTGAAGAGAGCTTTAGCACAGTTTTGGGACTGTGGAATCTTTTGAGAGTATGAATCGGCATGGGCAGATTTACAGAGCCCATGGTATTTTTGTTTAGTTGTTTTATAACTAGTTTTGGCGCCTTCTGTATAGGATTTCCTCCAGAGCCTTTCAAGGGCCTTGCATTGTTTTTTCTCGAGTTTTAGCATTTAGTTGAACCATGGAGTGGGAGGCAGGCGTCATCCCGAGCATATTATTGAGACCGGGAGATATTTATCCACAGCTCCCATAAGCCAGTTGTGAACAAGCTTCTGGTCAGCGATCGATAGTTTTTTAAGGTCAGGTCTAGTGTCATGATGTACCATATTGAGGGCTGGGACATTCAGCTTAGCGCAAATCCTAGTTTTTACCTCAGGGGCCAAATAGGAGAAAGGCGGGGAGGGAGCCATTTTCAGCGTGAAGGGCACTTCAGAATGGTCGAAACAAGATAGAGGACGGGGGGTCAGTAGTTAGGTCGGGCAAATTGGAAAAAATTGGATCCAACAGGTGCCCTGCAACATGCGTAGGGTTGTGGTTACACGATCTCGGGTTGAGAGCCCCAAGATCCACAATAAGCGCATTACTTTTGGTGCATTTGGGGTCTTCCAGATGAAGGTTAATATCACCCAAAATAGTGAAATTAGCATCTTTCAGGATGTGGGGGGCAACTAAGTCTGAGAAAGAAAGGCCCCAGTTTCAAGCTAGGCCAGGGGGGCGGTATACCAAAATGCCAGAAAGTGTAAATTTGGGAGTGAGTGCAAGTCTGAAGAGTATAGCTTCACAGTTGGGGGCTGAGAAATCTTCTGTTTTACATTTGATGGTATTTTTGGTAGATAATTGCCACACCACCGCCTATCTTATGCTGCTTGTCCTTCCTAACTATAGAGTAGTTAAGCGAAAGAGCAGCCACTACATCAGGCGCTTTGCCCTCATGGAGCCAGGTCTCTATAACAAACACAGCGTCAGGCTGCATGTCCTCTACTAAATCAAAAATATACAGTTGATGTTTAGGTAAGGACTAACAGCTAATGTTATAGAAGGAGAACTCAGTGGTGGCCTTCTGTGAGCTCAGAGGTGTCATCTTACATGTGCCCTCATTACAGGAAGAAATTGTGCCACTATCTTCAGCCCAGGACCCCTCACTGTGTGTGTAAGTTTCAGAGAAAATGTGCAACAAAACTCAAAGCAACCTTCTAACTGAAAGTTTACTGTATCTACACTGTCATTTAAAATAGGGCGATTCATATCCAGCGCTTGATTAAAAGAAACAGAGATCACCTCTGCCCATTTCCGCATCCTGAATGGATGCCAAGACTGATATGGTCATAGGAATTCAAAAGGAAATGGCAAAATAATCTGACCAGAGAAGAGGGTGGGGGGATTCCCCACTAAACTGGTTAAACTAAACAAATAGGGTCCAGAATATGTCCCAACCTATGAGTAGGGGCGCTAACCAGTTGAGGTAGCTGAAGGGCCTCTAAATTGACCACCCGTCAGGCTGCCATCAGGCATATCATCTTCTCAATGTGGAGATTAAGATCTCCAATTACTATAAAGTTTGAATAGTGTAAGACCAAAGATGGAAAGGCATCCGCAAAAGCAGCTACAAAGTTTGAGGCCGTGCCTGGTGGGTGATATATCAGGAGCCCAGCTAAGGTGAAATTTCTGGAAAGGGCAAGAGAGAAAAACACTGCCTCACTTCCAGCAATTATAACCTCCATAAAAATAGAGTGACTAGATTGTTTGAAAATGATGGCGATCCCACAAAACCTTTAAGCTTGCATATCTAGCCTGGCAATTGCATATCCTGTGCAGATGGCCGTCAGGCACTGAACTTTCTGTTAACCATGTTTCTGATAAAAAAATTACATCTGGAAAGTGATCAATCAAAAAGTCAAACAACTCCAACTTGTGTTTTACTAATGACCGACAATTCAAAGAGTAAAAACGTGCCACGTGAGGTGATTGTGGAGTCCCACTACCTTTGGAGTCAGACACCAGTGAAGCCATGGGTACAAACCCACACTTACCACAGAGGGGATTCATTTGGGTTAGATCCAACATATGATGCCAATCCTTAGAGATGAGATGAGTTAGCTTTGTGGAGCAGTCAAATGTGACCCTAGTTTCCTTGAGGGTAAGGAGATGGTGCCAAAAGCCTATATGCCTGGCAATGCTTCCTAGCTCAGGCAGTGGGTCACCATCAATAGGCAATGGGTGGAGACTCTGAGAGACACAGGAGCCAGCATGACTACTGTAAGGAGGAATATGGTGTCCTCAGAGCAGGTCCTCCCTAACACATTCCACCACGTCATTGTCGCAGACAATCGTGAGTGTCTTCTACCTGTGGCTTTGGTTCCCTTTGAGTGGGAGGGGGTTCTCAGGTTCTCTAAAAGGAGCTGTAAGTCCTGCTATGACTGTAGATTGGCAGATAGGCAATGGCCTGGAGCACACTATTTGCAGGGAGGTAGAGATCAGGTCACGCTTAGAGATATTGGGACTTCCTGAATGGGTTTGTATGACTACACGGTCCATGGCTGCCCGTGAAGAGTGTCTGAAGCCTGAAATGATGGCCCAGGCAGCTGCCAAGAAGTGTGGGAGCAAAGGGCATGGGAAACCAGCCTCCGAACTTCAACCGGTCCAGGTTAACAGAGCATCTGAGGAGGATAGCCCAGAGCTAACATTGCCCCCGTGGTTGACCTCCCTGAGCTTGCTAGTTAGCAAGTTTAGGCTGGGCCCACCAGGGAGAAATTCTGCAATGCTGTGCTCTTGAGAGTTTGAGGCGGCAAGTTGAGGCCTAGGCAGCAGGTGATACTTCTGGAGATTACCTGATCAATTGTGAGAAAATTATGTCCTATTGTGAGAGCCTAATGTTCCTCAACCTGGGGTAGCCCATGTGCTGGTGGTCCCCTATTGTTAGAGGGCCTCCCAACTGGGTTTGGCTCTTGACATACCCTTGGCA
This sequence comes from Calotriton arnoldi, assembly GCA_963921515.1. Classification (NCBI taxonomy): domain Eukaryota; kingdom Metazoa; phylum Chordata; class Amphibia; order Caudata; family Salamandridae; genus Calotriton; species Calotriton arnoldi. Next base: position 22,494 of record CAWUFW010023234.1, on the reverse strand, counting down.
AGACATCTGGGACAAGACAAGACCTTTGCCAGGCCTGTTGCACACTTCTATTGGCCCTGGATTAAGACGACCTCAGATGCATTCTGTAGGTCTTGTGCCATCTACCAGGTCAATGGGAAGCCAGGGAAAAAGCTCAAGGCACCCCTGACCCCATTACCTGTTGTTGGCACTCCCTTTGAGAGGGTAGGCAACAACATTGTTGGACCCTTGGACCCCAAGACAGTTTTAGGCAATAGGTTGATCCTGTTCTTGGTGGACCAAGCTATTCGTTACCCAGAGGCCATCCCTCTGAGGTTGGTGACAGCACCTGCAGTGGGCAGGGCTCTAATATGGATGTTTACCCATGTGGGGTTCCCCAAAGAAGCAGTGTCTGACAGAGGCACTAACTTCATGTAAGAATATATAAAGTCCATGTGGGATGAGTGTGGGGTAACTTAGAGTTCTCCACACCCTACCACTCCCAAACAAATGGTCTGGTGGAGAGATTCAACAAGACCCCAAAGGGCATGATATTAGGCCAACCTGAGCTCATGAGGTGTAGGTGAGATGTCCTCCTGCCATGCCTTCTCTTTGCCTACAGGGAGGTTCCGCAGAAGGGCGGTGAGTTTAACCCCTTTGAACTCCTCCATGGCCACCATGGTAGGGGATCTCTTAACCTTGTGAGAGAGGGGTGGAAGAAAGCTCCCAGAAAGCCACTCAGGATGTGATCAGCTACATGCTAGCCCTCCACAACCATACACGCTGCTTCTGGAAGTAGGCAAAAATCAACCTGGAGGCCAGTCAGGAGGTTATTAAGCTCTGGTGTGACCAGAAGGCCACTCTGATAGAGTTTCAACCTGGCCAGAAGGTGTGGATTATGCGGTCTGTGGAGCCCAGAGCTCTCCAAGATCTCTGCACAGGCCCATGTGAGATGAAGGAGCAGAAGGGGGAGTTCACCTACCTGGTGGATCTCAAGACTCCTAAAAACTCCTTAAAGGTGTTCCAAATGAACTGCCTTAAACTGCACTATGTGAAGTCCAAAGTGAACATGCTCCTGGTGACAGATGATGGAATGAAAGAGGAGAGCGAATCTCTCCCTGACCACTTGTCTGCCCGAGAGCATGATGGGTCAGAGGAGCATGCCAACCTCTCCACTACCCTGACCCCAGAGCAGCAGAGTGACTATTTCCAATTGTGGGCAGTTTGCCTCTCCGTTCTCCTTCAGCCTTGGACTCACACACCTGTGGGTCCATGACGTAGACAGTGGGGCAAAAGAGAGGTCTGCCTCTTCACTTCCAGTTTAGGGTGATGCCCTTTGGTTTGAAGAATGCACCCTCAACCTGTCAGAGTTTAGACAACAGTGTCCTAGCTGGGAAGGAGGTATTCTGTGCCACCTACCTGGACATATAGCTGTCTACAGCTCCAGAAGTGAGGAGCACCTGTACCACCTCCAAGAGATGCTTCAGGCCCTGCAGCAGGCGGGCCTGACTATCAAGGTCAGAAAGAGCTAGATAGGGCAGGGTTCTGTGGTGTATCTAGGTCCCATGGTTGGCGTGGGCAAGGTGCAGCCCCTCCAGACCATGATTCCGGGCCTGGCAACCCCCTAAAACACAGACTGGGGTGAGGGCCTTCTTGGGCCTCGCCGGATACTATAGGAGTTTTGTTGAGGGATATTGCACCATTGTCCCCTTAACAGAGCTAACTTCAAAGAAGCAGCCCCGACAGGTGATCTGGACAGAGACCTGCCAAAAAGTCTTTGATACCCTCAGGGAGGTCATATGCACAGTATCTGTACTCAATGCTTTTGACTTCTCTAAGGAGTTCATAGTGTAGACAGGTGCTTCAGAGCATGGCACAGGGGCTGTATTAGCACAGTTAAATGAGGAGGGCCTAGACCAACCAGTAGCCTTCATTAGCAGGAGGTTGCTACCACTAGAACAGAGGTGGAGTGTGATTGAAAAGGAGGCCTTTATTTTTGTCTGAGCACTAAAGAGGCTGAGACCATACCTGTTTGGGACTCACGTCCGGGTTCAGATAGATCACAGGCCCCTTAGATGGCTCATGCAGTTGAGGGATGAAAATCCCAAACTGCTGAGGTGGTCTATCTCCCTACAGGAAATGGACTTTACAGTGGAACACTGTCCTGGGTCAAATCACGCAAATGCTGATGGTCTATCCAGGTTCTTCTGCCTTAGTGATGAGAACTCCCAAGGGGTTGGGTGGTTCTCCCCACTTTCATCTGGGGAGGACACATGTTAAACCTGTCAGCCTTAGGGTGGTCTCCCTCCCATCTTTTTGGTTTCCTCCTTCAGTTTTATTTTGAGGATCTCGTTTTTACTGGCTGTATTACTCTGTGTACTTGACCACTGCTAACCAGTGCTAAAGTGCATGTGCTCACTCCTTAAAACATGGTAACATTGGCTTATCCCCAATTTTTAATTTACTTGTAAGTCCCTAGAAAAGTGGCACTACAGGTGCTCAGGGCCCAGGGCCTGTAAATTAAATGCTACTAGTGGATCTGCAGCACTGATTTTACCACTCACTTCAGTAGCCCTTTAAACAAGTCACAGGCCTGCCATTGCAGCCTGTGTGTGCAGTATAAACTGCCATTTTGACCTGGCAAAATAAATATTTTGCCAGTCCCAAACCTTCCTTTTTAATACATGTACGTCTCCCCTCGGGTGGGCCCTGGGCAGCTTAGAGGGCAGGGAGCAGTGTATTTAAAAAGTTTGACAAGCACTTTTGAGTCTTACATATTCTAGTAGTGAAATTCGTTTTTGGCTACTGCAAAGTCTACCTCTCCCATCTGTGGGTCTCCCCTGCCAAGTGGTGCCACCCCATTCCTGGAAGTGCCACCTTGGAAGTGGGCCTAAGGTGCTCTGCCAGCCTCTGTGGTACCAGTGGAACTGAAGCATCTACTCAGCTGGGCGGCGCAAACTCAAGCAGAACCGATGCATCTCCGCTGCTGCATGGATTGGACCATAAGCAAAGACCCGCACTGCCTCCGCATCCCACAACTCCTTCGGAACCACAACTGAGTGTTGCATCCCCGGTGCAGGCCCTCGCATCTCTCGACGGCAGCCTTGGCGACGACGATGGACTCTGCATCACTGCCTCGCCGCTCCTCGGAACCAACACATCTCCCCGACTTCACGATGCATCCCCGACTCCACACTATACTTCACAATCACTCATCGGTGGGCTCTTCGATGACAACACAACAGGACCTCCAACTGCAGCCTTGTCGCATCTCAGAACTGACTCATCGCTTCAGCTGCTTGACACATCATTACCATGGATCCACGCAATGCTCCGCAAACCAGGATTGAAGGTACTTTGTTCAGTGGGCTTAACTGTGACCCTGTAGCGGGCTCGCACTCCATGGAGTTGGTCTGAACTTGCGACTTTATCTGGTTGGGCTCAACAAGATATCCACAGAGCTTTACGCTTTTTGGCATTATTTTTACTAAAGTTTTTCAAATTTAATATCTCTGGTGTGGGGACCTATCTATGTTCTGGGATGGAGTGTTCCTCTGTGAGTATTCCCTGCGTGGAATACGGAATGTGGGGAGTTAGGCAGTTGCTGCCTGGGAGTTGGAGAGCGAAGACTTAATAAATGAAGTACTCACCATTACCGTCGTTGTACTTCTTTTCATTGGCGACGATTTGGGTTTCAACTAGAGTCTTCTGTTCCTGGAGATCAGCGCCGTCTTATCTCTTGCTCCCTGGTCCCGAGGCTGTGACGGCGCTTCACAACTGTTTCCCCAAGCTGCAGCGAAGTTGCTGAACCGTTTTCTCCACTTCGTGGGAGCCCGTGTGACCTCTTGGTGGTGCCTTGCAGTTTGCCGTGCCTGATATCCAGGTATTTCCTCGGGGGTACGGTGCAGGCCGAGCTCGCGCAATATGGAAATCGCTTATGCTCGAGCCTTTGCCTCGTGACGTTGACGTCATTCAACTGAGACGCGCTGTGCGTCATCCTGCTGCCTGTTTGCCTGACCTTCATATTACACGCACCCAACGTAGCCTCGTTGCGTGCGGCCATTTTAAATTTCCCCGTGGACCGTGCCAACTCTTCAAGTTCAATACGCTGATGCGCACAGCATTCAATTCCGCGCATCAGTAACCGCAGTCACGCTGATGCGCTCAGCCCTTCCAACACTTATAATTTATCACGCTGATGCGCACAGCATTTTATCCCGGCGCATCAGTCACTGTAGTCACGCTGATGCGCTCAGCCTCATGCATTATTCAGTGCCATACTTACTGCGTGTCAATTACCCTCACCACGCTTCATCACGCTGATACGCACAGCTGTTTGCATAAGTCATCTACAATACAATAGGATTACTAGTTACAGAGTATGCACATTCTTCACTGATGTGCACAGTCTTTTACTGATGGTATTTTTTTTTTGCAACTTTAATGTAAGGTGCTTCAGGTTACATTCCTAGTGGAGTGTGTGGGCAGCAACTCACCCACGTATAGTGCAGGCATGGATCACGTCATTGCTCCGCCATCCTTTTTGCAATCTCCTGGTTCTCCTTCCATGCCATGGCACCAGTGGAAGGATACCTTTGAAACTTATTTGGAGGCTATTGATGGTGATACCTTCACAACTAAAAAGAAAAAGGCTTTACTAATGTATCATTTGGGTGCGGAAGGTAGGAGCATTGTTAAAACCTTGACTCTCGAGGTCGTCACCACTCGTGTGAGTGGTGGTGAGGATGGAGACTCCTTACTAGTTGACGACTATGCATCATTAATCAAGACTTTAGACAAGCGATTTAATCCAAAAAAGAATGTGGTACTTGAGCGTCACAAATTTCTGCAACGGGCTCAGATCCCTGGGGAATCCATAGATGATTTTGTTTCTGCACTCAGAACTCTGTCTATCTCGTGCAATTATAGGGAGTTCAGAGACGAAATCATACGTGATCAATTGATCGAACGCACTATCTTCTGATGACTCTGATCTTGAAACAGCCATCACGCTTGCCAAAAGCATTGAACACTCTCAATTTTGTATGAAGGAAATGAGCAACCCTTCTTACTCTTCAGAAGTCAAGTCAATGTCGTTAAAACACAAGACTAAGTTGACTACGGTTCCTGATGAGAATGCGACGCGGGATTCCTTTCCACGATTTTCATCCAAAACTAAGGGGTCGATTCCGATTCGGGCCGGAAAAAGCACCGACCGACTCGGATCCGGAAAAAATACCGACCGACACGTACCAGTGGCGCCCGACACGCCAAGTACGATGCAAGCCGCGATAAATCCGACCGACACGTCAGGAAACCAAGCCGACCGACCGAGCCGCTCGGAAAATAGCAATCCGGCCGGAAAAACCACGCGAATCCAACCGACCGACACGCACCCGGAACAAATCCGACCGAATCGTACCCGCCAACTCCAACCCGCAAAGTACGATGCAAGGCGCGAAAAACACGACCGAGTCGGACGGAGGACAAGCCGTACGACCGACACGCATACAAAACCGAGCCGAAGCAATACAATACACCGCGACCGACGCGTACGCAGCATACAAAACTGCACAAACACAGCGTGAAGCGAAGCGGAAAACACCGTACGAGACCAATGCAGGGTCCGACTCGGTCACAAGAACGTTTCCAACATACACAAACAGCACAAAGGAAAAATCAACCAAAAAAAGGCCAAACAAGCAATTACCAAGCCAATAAATACTGGGGGGGTGGGGACAGAGAACAAAGACACACCCACAACTCCACCTATATAAAGGACACAAATCACTACCATGAGCCTTTGCAAATGCCATTCCACTGCCAGCACCCAAGAGAAAGCAACCACACACCCACAGCTCATCCCTCACACAAGCCACACACCATTAGCACACCAACAAATACCTACCTCACATACACCCAGCAAAACACACACTCACACACCCTCACCTGCACACCAACACACACATCACTCACCATCACCACCCATCACCATGCCCCCCAAGAAGAATCACAAGTTCCTAGATTGTGAATTGGAAGTCCTGGTAGACGAGATCCTCAGGAGTAGAGCCACAGCTGTTTGGCACATTGGTCCAACAGACCCCCATGTCGCAGAAAACCAAGATGTGGGAGAGGATCATCAACAGGGTGAACGCCCAATCACCATGTCGGCGCACAAAGACCGACATCCAGAACAGGTGGTATGACGTGCGCAGGAGGGTACGGAAACTGCTGAAGCAAGACTACATCAACAGCCAACACACCGGCAGTGGCCCTCCTGCCAAGCCAATATACCTCAGGCCCTGGGAGGAGAAGGTGCGGGCCATCCTACCGCCAGTGAGCATATATGGACTAGAGGACATCCCAGAGCCTGGTGAGTACACAACAAATGTACACAATATACTGCCACAAAACACACACACATCACTGTCAAGGGGAGAGTCAAACCATGCACTCATAGCAATCACACAGCAACCAGAACAGAATCATCCCAAAATGTGTATGTCAGTCAGAGAAACACAACACATGCCATCAAAAAAGTCACATCCAACTGTGCCAACACATGTACAAACACAACCACAACTACAGCTAGGCAGTGGCACAAATAGAACTAACAAACACATCCACACATGTAGCCACCACAACAACACCAACACACAGTGAAGACCACTCAAAGGAAGGAATTCTGTGTATGCTGGCCAAGTCAGTGTAGCCAATAGCATCATGGGAGTCGCAGTCACACATATTGCCCGCCCCAAAACTGTCCCATCAACACCACCATGAACCATGCGCACATCACAGGGAGTGGAGAAGGACTCACAAGATGGCTGACACTGGCTACTGCTGTGGGGAGCACAAGGCCCTGCTGCCAACTGTGCACCAACAAACAGCAGGACACCACTGACTGACATCCTGAGAGACAACTTCCACTCCCTGCAATGCAAGCACGTTCCATGGTGGGATATCTGGCTGGCTGGGTGGGAAGGGGGACTTGCAGCACTGACTATAGTCACCAGCACCTCCCCTCACACCCCCCAACACAAACTCCACAGTACCCACCTGGTAGAATGCAATGCCCTCCATCCTAACACAAGATCCCACAAAGCACCACCACCCTGGGTTATGTTGTGTGAAGCACAGGGACACTCTTGGAACTCTTAGCCAAACAACTGCCAGGACAACACTCCCAGCCATCCTGTCAGCACAGCCAGCCCACCCCACAGGGAAGCAGAGTCAAAAGGAAGGAAGCATGGGCATGCTGGGAAGGGGGGTGGAGGCAATAGCATGATGGGAGTCGTAGTCACAGACATTGCTCAGCCTCACAACTGGCCCATCAACACCACCCTGAACCATGCTCACATCACAGGGAGTGGAGAAGGACTCACAAGATGGCTGACACTGGCTACTGCTGTGGGGAGCACAAGGCCCTGCTGCCAACTGTGCACCAACAAACAGCAGGACACCACTGACTGACATCCTGAGAGACAACTTCCACTCCCTGCAATGCAAGCACGTTCCATGGTGGGCTATCTGGCTGGCTGGGTGGGAAGGGGGACTTGCAGCACTGACTATAGTCACCAGCACCTCCCCTCACACCCCCCAACACAAACTCCACAGTACCCACCTGGTAGAATGCAATGCCCTCCATCCTAACACAAGATCCCACAAAGCACCACCACCCTGGGTTATGTTGTGTGAAGCACAGGGACACTCTTGGGACTCTTAGCCAAACAACTGCCAGGACAACACTCCCAGCCATCCTGTCAGCACAGCCAGCCCACCCCACAGGGAAGCAGAGTCAAAGGAAGGAAGCATGGGCATGCTGGGAAGGGGGTGGAGGCAATAGCATGATGGGAGACGTAGTCACAGACATAGCTCACCCCCACAACTGTCCCATCAACACCACCCTGAACCATGCTCACATCACAGGGAGTGGAGAAGGACTCACAAGATGGCTGACACTGGCTACTGCTGTGGGGAGCACAAGGCCCTGCTGCCAACTGTGCACCAACAAACAGCAGGACACCACTGACTGACATCCTGAGAGACAACTTCCACTCCCTGCAATGCAAGCACGTTCCATGGTGGGCTATCTGGCTGGCTGGGTGGGAAGGGGGACTTGCAGCACTGACTATAGTCACCAGCACCTCCCCTCACACCCCCAACACAAACTCCACAGTACCCACCTGGTAGAATGCAATGCCCTCCATCCTAACACAAGATCCCACAAAGCACCACCACCCTGGGTTATGTTGTGTGAAGCACAGGGACACTCTTGGGACTCTTAGCCAAACAACTGCCAGGACAACACTCCCAGCCATCCTGTCAGCACAGCCAGCCCACCCCACAGGGAAGCAGAGTCAAAGGAAGGAAGCATGGGCATGCTGGGAAGGGGGGTGGAGGCAATAGCATGATGGGAGACGTAGTCACAGACATAGCTCACCCCCACAACTGTCCCATCAACACCACCCTGAACCATGCTCACATCACAGGGAGTGGAGAAGGACTCACAAGATGGCTGACACTGGCTACTGCTGTGGGGAGCACAAGGCCCTGCTGCCAACTGTGCACCAACAAACAGCAGGACACCACTGACTGACATCCTGAGAGACAACTTACACTCCCTGCAATGCAAGCACGTTCCATGGTGGGATAACTGACTGGGTGGGTGGGTGGGTGGGAAGGAGGTCTGGCTGTCAACCAAACACAATCAATGCAGACCATGTTCACACCCCAGAGAATACATAGAAATGCCCAAATAATGCAGGACAATGTGCCACACCAATATCAACCCCTGACTGTGACAACTTAGGACAATACAATGTACAGGCCCGCACCCCGAGGCACAGTCACAACTGTCAGGTGTGTCAACCACTGATGCCTGCAGAAACATGACATACATTGTTTGTGTCTCCCAAAAACAGGTGATGATAGGGACACAGCAGCAGACGCTGAGGAGTCCCAGTCCCAGGCTCAAGAGGATGCCGAGCTCACTGGCGTCGTACAGCCCCTGTCCTCCTCGGACGATGAAGAACAACCTGGCACATCCGGTGCAAGTCAACATGCTGCACCAGCAGGACCACCAGCTGCAGCACCAGCAGGTCCACCAGCTGCACCCCTGCACCCACCCCTCCAACGACTGTCACCACGAATACCATCCCTGCCGACATGGACAGAATAAGGAACAACACCAGCGCAGTGACCCTGGACCAACCTGGGGCCATGGACACCACCACCACCACCAACCCCCAAGGTGGACCAGGGTTATCTGTGCGTGCAACTGCACACACTGCACATGTCAGCAGGGGTGGTGGGAGGGGTGGGAGACAGAGGTCGCTGCTTGCAGACGTTGCTGGTGTGCATGAAGACCCACAACTGGTACGCATAGCTGATGCGTACCAGTCCAGCACCGGAGAGCTCAGCCAGGTAGTGGGGCTCCTCAGAGACATTAAACAGCAGCAGGCTGCCCATCATGCCCGCTTGGACTCCCACATGTCCCAAGTGGAGTCACACATGTCACGTGTGGACTCCCACATGTCACGTGTGGACTCCCACATGACCCGCGTGGAGTCCAAGTGGGATGTACTACATGAGATGACGGCGGTGCACAGGGACATTTTACAATGCCTCCGCCAGATGAACAGCAACCAGTCCACACCTCCCTGTGTGCCAACAACATCTGGTACCGAACAAACTGCAACTGCCACAGGGAGGGAGGAGGACTCTGGCGGAGAGTCCCCTGCACCGCAGCAGCCTGCACTTGAGGGCCCCCCCAAGAAGAGGGGTCGTCCGAGGAGGGGAAAGTGAGAGGCTGATGGCCAAGCGCAACTCCCAGGAACCCTGAACCTGTTCTGGATTTTCGCCTTTGTGCACAGACTGTTCACCCTGTTGATGGCAACACTACTCCCACACATTGCATGGGGAGTATAAGTTGGAACAATGTGTCAGACAACAGTGGCCCCGATACTGGGGATCCTGTCTACCTGGACTTTCTATTCATCTAGGAACTTGGGATTGCAAGATTCATGTACAGCACAATCCATCCTATGCACTATTATCACAATAAACACACTAATACACCATACTTGCCTCTGTCGTGATTCCAACGTGGGTGCTGTTATGGGGATGATGAACTGCAAAATTACACAGTGTATGCGAACTGCAACAGCAAGGACAACACAGGCATGTGAGTACAGGCAACGTGACACATATGAGGGAGACACACCACCAGGGCTACACAACACATACACACCTAGGCCATCTGACTCATTGCCTACACTGATGTTGCCAGGGAAGACGGTGCAATGCACAGACACCACACCCATTCCCAGTTGTAGTCAAGTAGCCCACAGGTGCAGTAAGCAAATGGCAGTCAAATGTGTGACCACAGACAACGCACATCACTAAGTGAAGCACAGGTTTATTACACAGTAGCAACATGCCGTAACCACTACAGATGCAAGGTAACCCCACCTGGTAGCGGGCACACAGTCAACAACTGTAGACAGAAGGAAGTCCATGGGTGTGGCGCACATCACCTGTAGGGACACAACAGCTACCAGCCTGGATGTGCAATCACGTCGTCGGTGGACACAGTTGACCAAACGAATCTGAAAGTACCCTGTGAAGGACAGAAATGACACACAGTCAAAAGCAATGCAGTACAGGACAGAACAGCAAAACTCATGCACAATACATGTTACAAGATACCCACCCAGAACCAAGTTAGCATGTCAACACTGTTGGGGAGTACAGCCCACCTGTCACCACACATCGCAACACACATCCTGTCAAGTAGCCCATGGACACACTCCAACAGCACCAGAGCACCACCCACACATCATGCCAACTCACATCATTCACATGACACCTCAGGATACTCACATTCAGCTAAAGAAGTTGGTGATGAGCTGTGTGCGGACATCACCATCACCATCATCATCATCATCGTCACTGGCATCGTGGTCCAGGCCAGGATCCTCCACAGGTGGCGGATGTTGGTCATCGTCATCCTGGATGAGAGGCAACTCCTTCCGCACTGCCAGGTTGTGGAGCATGCAGCAGACGATGATAATCTTGCACACTTTCGCAGGGGCATATGGGAGGGACCCTCCGGTCTTGTCCAGGCAGCGGAAGCGGCTCTTCAGGAGACCAAAGGTCCGCTCAATCACTCTCCTGGTCCGACCATGTGCCTCATTGTAGCGCATCTGGGCAGGTGTCACAGGGTTCCTGAGGGGTGTCAGCAACCACGGCATGTTGGGGTATCCCGAGTCACCTACGGACAGACAAGTGCACATCAGCTGACTTGGAAAAGTGGGCGGAATACTACAGATCAGATCACACACAATGGCACAAAGTCAGTACACACCGACAAGCCAGGCACGCTGGTTCTGCATCTGTGCCATCAACCTGGGGATGCGACTACTCCTCATCACAAAGGCATCGTGTGCTGAACCAGGGAAACGGGCACACACGTGTGTGATGGTCATGTCTGCAAGACACACCACCAGTGCATTGACCGAGTGGTAGTGCTTGCGGTTCCTGTAGGCCTGCTCCTGGGCCTGTGGTGGTACCAAAGCCACATGTGTCCCATCAATGGAGCCAATGACATGCGGCATCCTCCCCAGGGCATAAAAGTCACTCTTCACGTCAGTGAGTCGTCGCAGTCTAGGGAAATAGATGTACCGGTTCAGGAAGAGCAACATTGCCGCCAAAACATCGCGGAGCACACGGCTGAACATGGTCTGTGACATCCCACCAGCAGACGCCACAGTATGTTGGAAGGTACCGGTGGCAAAGAAGTGTAGGGCTGCCATCACCTTCACCTTGGGGGTCAGCGCTGTAGGATACGGCCGGCCAGGCTGCAAATGTGGGGACAACTGCACTGCCAAATCCTCAATCAGCTGCCTGGTGAAGCGGTACCGTCGGATGCTGTCCCGTTCCACCATCGTTGCCAGGTCTGGGAATGGCCGATGGACAGCAGGAGCCCTGCAGTGCAGAGGAGAAGTAAGCAAGATCGTCAGTCACCCCACATATGCGGCATTGAACACACTCAAGATCCCAACATACATCATCATGAGGCACAACTACATGAAGTGTGCAGTACCGGAACGACATTTATGGTACATACATGGCCAACATCTGTCAACACGGTCCTACAGGTGGCATCAATTTGTCCCAGGTTGGCCCATTGGATATCATGATGCTGTGTCACAGTCACCCCCAGTGACATGTGAGGACAGATGTGCCCCAGGCACCACAGCTCAACGACAGGCACATTCCCAGGGACCCTGTAATGCCACATGGACACTGGCATCACCTGGAGTATCATGTGTACACCACAACAAAACAAACATGACCCCCACAGGTAGTGGCCACACTTGCCATGGCAGGAGAGCCATGGACGTCTGTGACACACACGCACAACATCAGAGTCCATGCACACACAACGTGGATGTGGAGACTGTCTCCCATTGTGCACATGAAATCAGAGACATTGTAAACACTACATGCACAAAGACTGTGGAGGGCCATCACTATTGTGCCACTGGGACACCCTGGCTCAAACATACCGTCCCACATGGGACTCACGGGGTATGTGACATGACATACACAAACACCACTGTGAAATGTGACCATGGCACATGCACAGATATGAACAGTTGCACATCACAGTGGTCACGTACACGTAACACCCAGGATCCTGTCCCCATGAACACGTGCACAGCCTGGGGGTGGCTGCCCACAGGTGACACCCACAGGACAACATGTACACCAACATACACACAATAGGAAATGCAGCCTTACATGCCTTATGATAAGGTTTGGACAGGCTGTCGTGATGTAGGTGTGCCCCTCACTCCCTGGGAGCTATCTGTGGCTGGCATATGTCCATCTGAGACAGGCATGCTGACATATGCCAGTCACATGTACAGTGATGCGTTGTACTGCAATGGACCGATCGGTGCCTCCGGCCGGCCCATTGCATTCAATGTGTGCGGGTACGCGTTGTACCCCTGTGCGCGTTGTACTGCAATGGACCGATCGGTGCCTCCGGCCGGCCCATTGCATTCAATGTGTGCGGGTACGCGTTGTACCCCTGTGCGCGTTGAACAGCAATGGACCGATCGGTGCCTCCGGCCGGCCCATTGCATTCAATGTGCGCGGTGCACGCGTTGTACCCCTGTGCGCGTTGAACAGCAATGGACCGATCGGTGCCTCCGGCCGGCCCATTGCATTCAATGTGTCGCGAGTACGCGTTGTACCCCTGTGCGCGTTGAACAGCAATGGACCGATCGGTGCCTCCGGCCGGCCCATTGCATTCAATGTGTGCGGGTACGCGTTGTACCCCTGTGCGCGTTGAACAGCAATGGACCGATCGGTGCCTCCGGCCGGCCCATTGCATTCAATGTGTGCGGGTACGCGTTGTACCCCTGTGCGCGTTGAACAGCAATGGACCGATCGGTGCCTCCGGCCGGCCCATTGCATTCAATGTGTGCGGGTACGCGTTGTACCCCTGTGCGCGTTGAACAGCAATGGACCGATCGGTGCCTCCGGCCGGCCCATTGCATTCAATGTGTCGCGAGTGCAGCGTTGTACCCCTGTGCGCGTTGAACAGCAATGGACCGATCGGTGCCTCCGGCGGCCCATTGCATTCAATGTGTCGCGAGTGCGCGTTGTACCCCTGTGCGCGTTGAACAGCAATGGACCGATCGGTGCCTCCGGCCGGCCCATTGCATTCAATGTGTGCGGGTACAGCGTTGTACCCCTGTGCGCGTTGAACAGCAATGGACCGATCGGTGCCTCCGGCCGGCCCATTGCATTCAATGTGTGCGAGTGCAGCGTTGTACCCCTGTGCGCGTTGAACAGCAATGGACCGATCGGTGCCTCCGGCCGGCCCATTGCATTCAATGTGTGCGGGTGCAGCGTTGTACCCCTGTGCGCGTTGAACAGCAATGGACCGATCGGTGCGCACCCATTGACAATGGGCTTGCCTGGCAACGGACGCGTTTTTGAATATTCGAACGAGTCGGTTGCTGGAAAATCAGTTGGTCACCCACAACAATGTTGCAAAATAATGTATGTCATGAAGTTGAAGATTTGAAGGATGCTGTGGGCGTGTTTTGGTGCTGCTATTCCATGGATTGGCCATATTCAGAAGATGCAAACGACTTGGACCTATCACTTTGGACACAAGGGACAGTATCTGCCTCTCCAGCACATATATATTGCTGCATGTTCCCCTGAGAGCCCACTTGCCTGCACTACATGCTCCAGGACGACATCTGCCACTGCACTGCTGCTGTCTCTGCCCCTCTGGACCCTGCAATGGCACGTACTGTGGAGAGAGCCCCAGCCTTCAGCCTTGAAGAGAACCAGGCCCTGCTGGACAGCCTACTTCCACAGTACAGCAAGCTGTATGGGACACCAGGGGAGCAGGTGAGTGTTCTGTGCACTGCCTTTCTGAATGTGCATTTTGTCTGACTAGCAAGGCTGAGAGTCAGCACACCACTGGCTAGCAGGCTCACTGAGTAGTTGTCACCCCCATAGTGTGTAGTGACTTGCACTGGACAGGTATGGTGCAGTGACAGTGCTTCTGAACAGGGTTTTACTCCCCATGCTATGATACCATGTAGTGACTTCTGGAAAACTGTCCATGGGCAGCCGTGCACTGCCTGGGTACACCATGTGCCCCTGTGATTGCGACATGTATATGCAACTGTGTCATGCACGGATATGTTGCATGTGTAGTAATGTCCTTATCACTTTGTCATCCTGACAGGCTTCTGCCCATCGGAAGCATGAGATCTGGAAGGACATCGTCCGGGCTGTCCGGTCCGTGGGGGTCTACCAGCGCCGGATCCGCAACTGCCAAAAGAGGTGGCAGGACCTTCGGGGCTGGACCCGGAGGATTGCACGGGTCCAGCTGAAGCTGTCGCCTCCTCGCAGGAGGGGCGGAACACGGACCCTGACCCCCACATGCTCAGGATCCTGGCGGTGGTCTTTCCAGACCTGGATGGGCAGCTGAAGGCCAGAGAGCAGCAAGGAGGGGGTGAGTCAAAGACTGCACTGTGTACTCTGTCTAACATGTTATGTGCCCTCCTCGGGCCAGGTTGAACTGCCACAGTACAGCAGTCATGTTGTCCAGGAGCCATGTCCCTCTATTGTGCACTGCCCACTCCTCATCTGATACCCAGGTGTGGCCCTTACATGCAGGGAATTCTGTCACTTAGGACTGTGTCCTTGCAGTTTGCTTGACTCAAGGTGGGAGACAGCATCTGTTTCCCTGACTCTGTGGTGGGCATCATGGGTGGGTCCATTGCTTACACAATGCCTGTATTCTGACATGTAGGGTAGTGTCACAGGTCTCCCATATGTCCAATAGGTATGACCTGGACAGATGAGGGTTAAGAGGATGTGTTGTGGGGGGGATGTACATGTGCACTTGTGCAGCTCCAGGACTTGCATTCCCCATGACCTACTATTGTGACACAGTGCAGAGTGTTGTTGTCTGGCTGCAAAGTCATACATCACTGAGACAGTGATGTATGACTTTGCAGTCATGCCTCCGCCATGGCATGTGTCTACTGATTGGTGATCCTGCAGGGGAGTGACATGTGCTACATGCACACCATAGTGGCGCTGGCTATCAGGACATGGGTGCATCATGGTGTCTGTCGCTGGTATGCATCACATGCATTTCCTATTTGACTCTGGGCATCCCTTACATCCGTAAACCTGTACTGACTCAGTGGCAAGAGCTGTGATGTGTCCACACCGTGTCCTCTGCACTGTCCAACTACTGTGTACTTGGTGCATGTGTCAACACTGGGGTGTTGCAATCCAACAGACACCAGACAGATGGGTGCAAGGCCATGTGGGATGTGAGTGCCATGCTTGGCATCAGACTGACAATTGACTTCTCCTGTTCAATTAGTGCACTTTTAGCAATGTACAACTAATGATGCCAGGGCTTGCTCTGGGATGTGCTGTGCTCACAGTGGTGTGTGCGTTATGTGCAGGTGACTGATGTCTGTCTGTTTCCCCATTGTTTGCAGATACATCCACGGCCACGGAAGGGGACAGCTCCACGGACCAGGAGGAGCCGGAGAGCCAGACTGGGTCAGCAGCCGAGGAGTGGTCGGAGGGACCCAGTGGCACGGAGGGCGAGGGGAGCCACACCGAGGAGTCCTCAGCAGCATCCACCTCAGCTGAGGACCAGAGCAACTCGGAGGATGACTCCCTTGTGGAGGCGGGTGTCAGCAGCCACCACACCCCAGCTAGTGTTGCTGTCCCCGCCACCACCAGCACCACCACCGCCCTCCCATCGGCTCCCATTCCCCAGGTCCGTGGAGGCTCCCATGTCCGGGAGCGTGTCTCCTTTGGGCCAGGCACCGCACCCCCTGCCCCTGTGTCCCCTGCTGCCCTGAGTGAGGAGTCTGTGTACCTCCTTCGCCAGCTCCATGTAGGGCAGACAGCCATGCTGAGTGTCCTCCATGCGCACACCGCGCTGTTGACTCAGCTGGTGTCGTTCATGGAGGGCATCTCATCGGGCATGTCTGACCTACAGAGGGGCAATAGGTCCATGGACTCCTCCCTGACGGCAGCAGTGTCCCTCCTCAAACGGTCCCTCACCCCTCCTGCCTCTGCTCCATCCACACTCCCCAGCACCTTACCCATCCCAGGCACACACACACTGGCACACACCAGCACACACACATCCAGCACACTGACACACACGCCAATGACAAAACGCACACGCAAGCACATTCAGGGGACTGAAGCCAGACTCACAGGGGATGGGGCCCTGGAACACACACACGCATCCACATGCACTGCGCAGTCCTCAGTTCCCTCTCCCTCCAAAGCACCCTCCCTTGCCTCACCTGCAACCCCAAAGTCACAGCAGCTCTTCCTCTGTGACCTCGGCCTCTTCCCCACCGATGAAGCTGCTCCAGCATCCCGGGGGAAGAGGAAGCCCACCCACACGGAGCAGAGTGCCCCTCGCCCCCGGACACCCTCCCCCAGGCGCAGACGGACTGAGGCCCCCACCCGCAAGTCCCCCGGAGTGCTAAGAGCAAGACCCCGCCACCGCCCTGCAGCTCAGGCACAAGGTCTCCGTCCTCCATCCCTCAGGCCCCCACTGCACAGGTGCCCCCACCACACCCTGCCCCAGGTTCCCCCACCCACAGATATACCATCCCCAAGATGCTCCGGCCTTCTCCCCTGCCACTTGCTCTCCCAGCACCACACCCCCGCTGCGCTTGTCTGTGCCACTGATGTGGTGAGGGTGTCCTCCCCCTCTGTCCAACCCACCTTGCCTGTTCCCCATTCTCCTCCCCTGGAGGTAGGCACTGCAGTGGAGTCCACTACCGCCCTGTCTGACTTGGGCACTGCAGTGGCGGACCTGTCCACCCCATCTGCAGGGTCCACTGCAGTTGTGCCGGCACCCACGACATCTGTGTCATGCCCCCAGTTGTGCCGGCACACACCATGTCAGACACCTCCACTGCAGTTGTCAGTGGCTCTCCAGCACCCACCACCCCTTCCCTGACTCCCCCTGGTGAGCCCTGATCCTGTCCCTGCGGTGCCTGGCCTGCCCCCGGTTGCCCCTCCTAGTGGATTGTCCCTGGTATTGTGCAGGCATGCGTAGGGTGACATCTGCCAGTGTCACCCTGTTTGAACTTTGACAATGGACTGGCCATTGGCCTTTGCTCTTTTTCAGGACTTCGTTTGGCCTCAACACATATGCTGAATAAAGCAACTTTCTTTTCTCTAGTGCTCATGCTTCAGATGTACATGTTGTTGGTGCAGCTAACCATGCCCTTGCTGCAGTGATGGTGATATCTGGTCTCATGATTATGAAGTGTTACTGTGCAGGAACCCATGTGGTCCAGGGGAATGTGTCCTATCATGTGGTGTATCCATGTCATCAATAGCAGCATCTGAGGGTGTCATGTGTTCAGTATTTGGCAATGGGTTTCCTACTTACATTGGCAATTTCACATCTGTGGCTTCCACCCCTGCACATCTGTTGTGCCTGCCATCGTTGCATTTGTCTACTTCCCTGACCGTGTTGCCATCTCCAGTGGACATGCAGGTTTGGGCATCAATGGGGAGGGACTCATCCGTGTAGTCAGTGCAACATTGCTATACAAGTGTGTTGGATCTGTGCTGATGATTCCGTTGGCACATCCATGACCAGGCTGATGTGATGGGAGCCCTCATTTGGTGCTAATTGTTGATTGTGTGACCAAGTGCTCAGCTGACATGATGGGGCCCTACTGAGGCAACATATGGCACAGCTTTCCTCACACAGGAGTGGAGTCCCCTCATGGCAGTGTGTACACGTGTGACATTGCCTGCGCCCAAGGTGTGTGTTGTATGTGCATGTCTGTGTGTTCACTTCCATTCATCTGCGCATGCTGTGATCCCTAGTGTTGTACCTGTTTGTGATGCTTGCTGACTTGAGCTATGTTCCCCCAAAGTCTTCTCCCTGTGTTCTCTGTGATGTGGGTGCATGGCACATTACTGGTCATCAGGGTGTCACCCATAGGTGTGTTTGCTGTCAGGGCAGAGTTTGTGTGCTGACGCAGATGGGTCACAGTCAGGTTTCCCTTTGGCACTTGTTGTTTGCCCCTGTCATGTGATTTCCAGTTTGTGTTATCTTTCAGTGATTGTGACACGTTGTGTGTGTGACTGCTGGCACTCCTTAGGGTCCGGGCTGCAATGTTGGTTGTTGTCTATGTGTGTTCTTTGTGGGTGACCTTGGCTTCTTCATTGGTGTGTGACTGTGGCTGGGATCCCATTGGTCGGTGTGGTATTGCCGTCATGTCCATGTACAGCGTAGTGTGCAGTGTGTCAGACATTCAGGAGTCTTGTTGAGTGTCCATGTGTGATGTGTTTCTACACCTTGGTTCCCACCCACCACCCTGGAATAGTAATGGGTGCATGTGCAATGTCACCAGTGCATGTGTACTTCACTGCTGCACATTGTTGGAGGTCGAGGGGTGTGGTGTTGAGTGTGTGCAGATGAGAGTTGTTGCCCGGCTAGTCCCCTGCCTCCATGTTGGCCTTGGCTTACTGGCCATGCTGATTGATTTGTGCTTGTGTAGGTGTGATGGTAGTTAGTTGCTCAGGACACCTGACTGTAGTTCACAGTGTGAACGACATTTAGCTTTGTCATCACAGTGGTATTTTTCTTCAGCCCAGGGTCACCACATTGTGGGGGCCCTGGGGGTGGTGCTGTGGTGTGTCTGTGACTTGCTGTGTCAGTTGTTGTTCCTACGTGCCTGTGTGACATGTGTGTTTTGTGCTCCCTCTCACCTGTCAATGCCTGCTTGCCCACATAGGGGATTTGGATCCATGAGTTACCTTAGTGTGGCAGTGTATGCACATCTGTATGATTGGTATTCAGCTCTCCTCATGTGTTGTGTTGTTGCCTGGGGACAATGGCACCCCCACCCCTCACCTGCTGTGTATGATGACAGTGTTGGTCTGCCTGTTTGTGTTTGTGCATCTGCACCACTGCATTGGCATATCTTGGGTGTGCCATTGGCTGTATGTTGTTTGGTGTGTTTCCCCTGCTGTCCCTGGGACTCCTAGGTCATCGGTCAGCACAGTGATCATGGTTTGTGTGTCCCATTGCTGCCATGGTATGGTATCTGTTCACCTCACATCTGCTGTCTCCACAGGGTATCTGCATTTGTGTGCCCATTGGTGCAAATATGTGGTTCTGCATTCTGATGGTCACTTCTGTCATTGTGTCATTGATGACTGTTGACGGTCTCAGCCACCATGGGTGTTGTTTGTCTGCACATGGCCAAAGGAATGTTTCATTTGCACTGCAGTATTTGGCTCCCCCAATTTATGTTGCAATGGGACACATACACTACTTTGCCACAGATGAGTTTTTGGTTCTGTGACCAGGAATGATCCATGCAGTTTGGCAGTTGCAGCTCTTTCTTTGTCAACAATTACCTTTTGGTCACTGTGATGATGAGGGTGTAGACCCCATTGCCACAATGGTCAAAATGTGCTTCAGCTATGGACCCCACACTTGCCTTTTGGTCACTGTGATGATGGGGGTTTAGACCCCATTGCCACAATGGTCAAACTGTGCTTCAGCTATGGACCCCACACTTACCTTTTGGTCACTGTGATGATGGGGGTTTAGACCCCATTGCCACAATGGTCAAAATGTGCTTCAGCTATGGACCCCACACTTACCTTTTGGTCACTGTGATGATGGGGGTTTAGGCCCCATTGCCACAATGGTCAAAATGTGCTTCAGCTATGGACCCCACACTTGCCTTTTGGTTACTGTGATGATGGGGGTTTAGACCCCATTGCCACAATGGTCAAAATGTGCTTCAGCTATGGACCCCACACTTACCTTTTGGTCACTGTGATGATGGGGGTTTAGGCCCCATTGCCACAATGGTCAAAATGTGCTTCAGCTATGGACCCCACACTTGCCTTTTGGTCACTGTGATGATGGGGGTTTAGGCCCCATTGCCACAATGGTCATGGGCTGCTTGCATTGTGGGTGCCACACACATATATGTGTGGCACATGTGCTAGGGGGTCACATTGTATGTTCAATGTCATGTTCGGTGTTGTAGGCATTTGACACAGCCTGCTCACACGCTTGTCATGGTGGTGGGGGGATGTCTTAATCTTGCATTCCCTAGGTTGTGGTGTGCTTGTTGTGTCATGCATTGTCCATCCTATGAGTGGGGGTGGTAGTAGTGGTAGGCATCCAGCCCCCCTGGCTAAGGGTGGTAGTAGTGGTGGGCATCCTGCCCCCTGGGTGGGGGTGGTAGTGGTGGTGGGCATCCTGCCCCCTGGGTGAGGGTGGTAGTAGTGGTGGGCATCCTGCCCCCCTGGCTAAGGGTGGTGGTAGGCATCCAGCCCCCCTGGCTAAGGGTGGTGGTAGGCATCCAGCCCACCCTGGCTAAGGGTGGTAGTAGTGGTGGGCATCCTGCCCCCTGGCTAAGGGTGGTAGTGGTGGGCATCTGGCACCCCCTGGCTAAGGGTGGTAGTAGTGGTGGGCATCCAGCCCCCTGGCTAAGGGTGGTGGTAGGCATCCAGCCCCCCTGGCTAAGGGTGGTAGTAGTGGTGGGCATCCTGCCCCCTGGTTGAGGGTGGTAGTAGTGGTAGGCATCCAGCCCCCCTGGCTAAGGGTGGTAGTAGTGGTGGGCATCCAGCCCCCCTGGCTAAGGGTGGTGGTAGGCATCCAGCCCCCTGGCTAAGGGTGGTAGTAGTGGTGGGCATCCTGCCCCCTGGGTGAGGGTGGTAGTAGTGGTAGGCATCCTGCCCCCCTGGTTGAGGGTGGTAGTAGTGGTAGGCATCCAGCCCCCCTGGCTAAGGGTGGTGGTAGGCATCCAGCCCCCCTGGCTAAGGGTGGTAGTAGTGGTGGGCATCCTGCCCCCCTGGGTGAGGGTGGTAGTAGTGGTAGGCATCCTGCCCCCCTGGGTGAGGGTGGTAGTAGTGGTGGGCATCCTGCCCCCCTGGGTGAGGGTGGTAGTAGTGGTAGGCATCCTGCCCCCCTGGTTGAGGGTGGTAGTAGTGGTAGGCATCCAGCCCCCCTGGCTAAGGGTGGTGGTAGGCATCCAGCCCCCTGGCTAAGGGTGGTAGTAGTGGTGGGCATCCTGCCCCCCTGGGTGAGGGTGGTAGTAGTGGTAGGCATCCTGCCCCCTGGCTAAGGGTGGTAGTAGTGGTGGGCATCCTGCCCCCCTGGGTGAGGGTGGTAGTAGTGGTAGGCATCCTGCCCCCCTGGTTGAGGGTGGTAGTAGTGGTAGGCATCCAGCCCCCTGGCTAAGGGTGGTGGTAGGCATCCAGCCCCCCTGGCTAAGGGTGGTAGTAGTGGTGGGCATCCTGCCCCCTGGTTGAGGGTGGTAGTAGTGGTAGGCATCCTGCCCCCCTGGTTGAGGGTGGTTGTGGTGGTTGGCATCCAGCCCCCCTGGGTTGGGGTGGTGGCGCGCATTCAGGCCCCTGTGTGCATATGTGGCATTGGTGATGGGCATCCCGCCCCTATGGTGCTGCTGTTGCTGGTGTAAGTATATTCAGATTCCCAGTGTATGTGTGTGATGTGTCGTGTACGTGTTGTATGTGTTTTGTGGTTGGTGTCTGACTTACCTTCTGCGCCGTACGCGTCCGTGCCTGTTCCGGTAGTAGATGTAGAATATTGGTATGATCGGGACGAAGGGATTCATGGTTGGTTCGTGTCGTTCGTCCTTCTCGTTGCTTCGCGTCGTCCTCGTCGCTTGGCTTCGCCCTCGTCGCTTCGCGTCGTCCTCGTCGGTGCTGTGTTCGTCTCGTAGCCGTGGATCGTGTTGTGGCGCGATTCGGAGCTTATGTGCGCCTCTCCCGGATGCTTTGACGTGCCGTGCGTAGCGACGGGTTCGGCGCGTACGGAAAGCGCATCGTACTTGTCCGGCCGGACGGGGCTGCATTTTCCCTTCCGTGCGACTCGATTCGGCGTTTCCGGATTCGCCTCGGTCGGAGAACAGGACCTGGTTTGGGTGAGTACGG